>CM066330.1:2079374-2206874 GCA_033807585.1 Hydrophis major | reverse complement strand
AAGAAGATAACCGAGCACGGGACTGAACGCATAATGGCGGAACCATGTCCGGCGGCGTCATACCACCCGCTCCATTCGACCCAGCGCAAGAAGACTGGGACTCCTATATGGATCGTTTCCAAATGTTCTTGGAAACCAACAATTTGAAGGATGCCACGACCGGGAAGAAACGGGTGGTAATCCTAACACATTGCGGGCCAACTGTATTCAAGATGGCCAAGGCACTAGCAAAACCGGCAGAAGTAAAGTCTATGGACTGGGACGTCCTTGAACCCCTACTGAGAGCCCACTATGCACCAACCGTGCCAACACTCGTAAGGCGGCACGAATTCTACCAAAGAAACCAGCGGAAAGGAGAGAGCATTGCAGATTTCATCGCGGACCTCCGAAACCTGGGAGGCCTCTGTGGGTTCACTGACCTGGAAGAGGCCTTGAGAGACCGAATAGTTCTGGGATTAGATGCGCTAAACGTGCAGAGGAAGCTGATGGCAAAAGGCGACATCAGCCTTGCCAATGCCATCGCTGATGCTACTGCAGCAGAAGCAACCAGGAAGTCGGCTGCCCAAATGTGCCGCAATCGCGCTCCAGTACACCAGCCGACCGGCGACATCTCATCCAAGTCAGAAGGACAGCTTTTGACAGCCCACCACGAGGACCTCTCTTCGTCATCAGACAGCGACGAAGAAGAGGTCCATCGACTGCAGTCTGAACGGGACCATTACCTGAAGTCCCAACACCCATGCGCTGGCTGTGGAGCCAGCCACCCCCAGTCCGAATGCAAATTCCGCGACACGCTCTGCCATGAAACGAGGCCACATTGGACAGGTCTGTAGAAGTCTCCTAGGACCGAGCCAGGCCTGGAAGGGGGCTAACTATCGCCAACTGACAGGAAACCATCCTGTAAGGCGAGAACCAGTGAACCACCAATGGAACTACCACTCCTACAGAAACCGAACCCTAAACCGCCCCACAAAGTGAGAAGAGGCTCACCAAACTATCACTATCGGTCACGCCTCTTCCTTGGATGCCAAGAAAATCCGAATTAAAGTGGCCATGGAAAATCAGCCCTGCCAAATGGAAGTCGACTCAGGATCGTCTCTCTCTATGGTTTCCTGGAAGACCCTCAAGCAACTCATCCCTACTATCCGGCATCAAGACCTCCGTTCCCAAAGACTCATACTTAAAGACTATCAGGGGAATCAGATTCCAGTTGTAGGATCCAGTCGAGTCCGGGTCTCGTTCAAAAACCGTACAGCATACTTACCCCTGACTGTGATCGACAAGGACCAGCCTAGCCTGTTAGGCCTCCAATGGTTCACGCCACTTGGCATTGAAGTGGCAGGCATTAACCGAATTGGCAGCAGCGACTGGGAGGAGGACCTCGTCCAAGAATTCAGTGACGTCTTTGCAGAAAAACGAGCCGAGTACAAGGGGACCCTGATATCATTTAACCTTAATCCAAAAATAGCTCCCATCTGCCTTAAGCCTCGTCAGGTTCCATTTGCCCTAAAACCAAAAATTGACGAGCAGCTTGATAAGTTAATAGCCCAGGGGGTGTTAGAGCCAACCAATCACTCTCCCTGGGAGACCACAATCATAACACCCATTAAGCCAGATGGATCAATAAGAATTTGTGGGGACTACCGAGCCACCCTGAACCATGCCCTGCAGCAAAATGCATATCCGGTACCGGTGGTGCAGCACCTCCTCCATTCCCTGGGGGGCGGAAAAGTCTTCGCTAAATTAGATTTAGCTCAGGCATATCAGCAACTGCCAGTAGATGAAAAAACGGCACAGGCACAGATGATCGTGATGCACCGAGGTGCCTTTAAATGTACATGACTCCAATTCGGAGTGAGCGTAGCCCTGGGGATCTTTCAGAGCCTGATGGAAAGACTATTATAAGGGATTAAAGGCGTTGTCCCCTACTTTGATGATGTGTTAATCGCTGCCCCTACTTCAAAAAATTTACGGGATCACTTGAGAATAGTCCTCCAGAAATTCAAAGACGCAGATCTTAAAGTGAAGAAAAATAAGTGTAAACTGTGTACAGATTGTGTCGAATTTTTAGGGTATTTAATTGACAGTCAGGGCATTCACCCTACCAATAGCAAATTGAGAGCAATAAAAAACGCTCCCAGACTCCGGAATAAGGCTGACCTCCAGGCATTTCTAGGCCTTATCAATTTTTATAACGTATTCCTGCCACACAAAGCAACTGTTGCTGAACCCCTATATCATTTATTGGACAAAAAAGCAATTTGGGTATGGGGACATAGAGAAGAGCAGGCGTTTCGAAATGTGAAAAAACTACTGACTTCTGATGCTGTACTGATGCAATACAATGAGACCTTGCCATTAACGATCACGTGTGATGCATCGCCTTTCAGAGTAGGCCCCATTTTGAGCCACATTTTGCCAAATGGTAACGAAGCCCCTGTTGCCTATTTCTCAAAGACGCTTTCAAAAGCAGAACGCAATTACAGTCAGATTGATAAAGAAGCCCTTGCTATTGTGTCTGCTGTCAAAAGATTTCATAAGTACGTGTACGGCCAAGCTTTTACTATAGTGACTGACCACAAACCTTTACTGGGAATAATAGCGGGAGATAAGCCAACCCCCTATATATTATCTCCCAGAATGACTCGCTGGTCAGAATTCTTGGCTGCTTATAATTATCGGCTGCAATACCGCCCGGGGAAGGCCATTCCCCACGCTGACGCATTGAGCCGAGCACTGCTTCCAGAGACCATCGACGACCCCGTACCTTCAGTGACAACGTTGCAGATCGAGGCACTTCGTACACCGCCATTAACAGCCCGAGATATCGCGAGAGAAACAAAAAGCGACCCCGCCTTAGCACGAGTCCTCAGTTGGGTGGAACGCGGATGGCCATTGGATTAAGTACCAGATGACTTCGCACCATTCAAAAGTCGACAAACAGAGTTGTTTTCACAGAAGGGCTGCATCATCTGGGGCGATAGAGTCGTTGTCCCAGAGCGACTCCAACGAGCAGTACTAAGAACCTTGCACGATGGCCACCCCGGCATCGTGCGCAGGAAAGCCCTCGCATGAAGCTACGCGTGGTGGCCAGGCATCGACAAACAAATTGAGACTTGGATCAAAGCTTGTCATAAATGCCAGGAAGTAAGCAACACCCCACCAAAGGCAATCCCAACCGAATGGGAAACACCGCAGGGACCCTGGTCCTGTATCCATCTGGACTTTGCAGGACCTACCAAAGGCCACACATTCTTGTTAACCGTGGACGCCTACTCGAACTGGCTCGAAATCCACCGAATGAAGAACACAACAACCAAAGCGGTCATTAAGAAACTGGACAGACTGTTTGCAACCCACGGATTACCAGACGTTCTGGTATCGGACAACGGGCCCCAATTTACCGCGCTGTCTTTTGAACAGTACCTGGCAGACCGTGGTATTCGACATACGCTGATTTCGCCTGTGCATCCTGCGGCCAACGGAAGGGCCGAGCGCATAGTACAATTCATCAAGAAAACACTACAAAAAATGGACTATGACAACATTGAAGAAAAAATAAACCGAATCCTCTTTTTACAGCATATCACTCCGCACAGCGTCACCAACAAAACTCCCGCCGAGTTGCTAATGGGACGAAAGCTCTGCTCCCACCTCGACCAGTTACACCCAGCGTACGAACCGGAGAAACCACATGGATCCAGCGGCCTATGCCGTACCTTCCAGGTAGGTAACTTGGTATTCGCTAAAAACTTATCGGGCGATCCATTGTGGGTCGAAGCGACTGTAGTCCGTGTAACCGGCCCGAGATCATACCTTGTGCAATGCCGCGATGATAGACTATGGAAGCGCCATATCGATCAACTACGATCAAGGCTGCAGTCAGGGATCTCCGAGTCCTCTGATAACCAAACTGAGGGGGGAGGGAGATACAGAGGAAGATGAACTTCAATTAGCAGAAAACCTTTTTGAAGGGAACGATAGCGGAATGGAAACACGTGAAGAGGAATCAGGGATGGGAGTGAGCTCGCCTCATGGTGATACCGAAGATGTTGGTGACAACGAAAATTCAAACTCAGAGTCAGAGGCACCCCTTTCGCCAAGCAACGCCCTACCTCAACAAGAGTGCAGCCAAATACCGGGTGCACAACCAAAATCAAATAGACTAACAAAACAACCGTCCTACCTCAAGGACTACATAACCGCACCCCGTAAATGGAACCCGGGGGGAAGGGGTGTTGTGAATTAATAATTGTGTTAATAAAGTTATCAAGAGCTTGAAGTCAAGTGCAGGGTTCTGGCTCTGCACTTCTGATTGGCTGTTAAATGGCGAGATCAGATTGGTCCATTCAGGAGAATCTGATTGGCCAGTAACGAGCCTTTCTCATTGGTTAACGGAGCTAGTGCTCCCTGGTTTTCATTGGTTGAATATCTAATAAGTTGCCTATATAAGGAAGGCTGTAGCAGCCATCCAGTTTGAGCTGTCACACCATGTAAATAAAGAGTTGAAGTTCACCGTTTCACCGGCTCGTCTCCATTCTTCGCGCCCATGCTTCAAACTTAACACTATCTATCTATCTATCTATCTATCTATCTATCTATCTATCTATCTATCTATCTATCTATCTATCTATCTATCCATCCATCCATCCATCTATCTATCTATCTATCCATCTGCCTACCTAGCTAAATAGCTATCTATCATCTTTCTCATGTCTCTCTCTCTTACCTATTTCACAAACAATATAACATCCCCAAGATGCAAAAAAATGAGGTTAATTAGGACTGCCTAATTTGAGAAAATGTTTTTAGGAGCCCCTAAATTACACTCTTCTTCTAAACACAAATGAATCAGCTACTTATTCCATCCCAAGTTGCTAAAATGAACATCCTTAATTTCATGGTGGAAATGGAGCTACCAGCCTATAGATCTCCCCTGAGTGGAAGGTATCTTCCCTCCAGGGAGAAGGTACAATGGTTTCAGAAGACACTACAATGATTTCAACAACCATTTGAATGGGATGGTGTAAAGCTCCTGCTTTCAATGGGGTGGTTAGACTAGAACATCTCTGAGGTGCCTTCTAACCCTATGATTGTATGTTGTGTATCTTAACCTTGCATGGTAATCTACATGAGGATTGTGTGTATGTGCTTGTGTGTGTTTTAATAAAGCATTGTCTTTCAAGATTGTATTAATCCAACTCTTTGTAAAATAGGTAGCTTAAATATCATTCAAATAGATCTTTGTCTTCCAATCTATTATTTTCCCTTTATCTGCTCCTTTCTTGTAAATTCTCACTTGATTGATCTGCTGGAACATGTCATTTGAATCAATCTTCGTTCCTCTTTCTTGCATTTCAGGAACAAAGTATTTTTTCACTGAAGTGCATAAGAAATCCCCCTGGCATTTCCAGCTGATGCTTATTTAAACGTAGCATAATTTCAACAGGTGTTTTTTTAAAAGGAACAAAAGGGAACAAGCACTTTGCAAGAGAGATAACCTGATTTTTTTTTAACCCACTGGAGATCTAAGATTGAGCAGAATTCAAGCCAAAATAGCATACATTGATTCAATTCTCAATGTGATTAGTGACACAGCTTGATTAAATAGTTAAAAAAGAGTGCAAGTACACAAATGAAAATGTTTGCTCACAAAACATACATCCAGGCAGACAAAAGAAAGGCCCTGAACTGGAAAACAGGGGATCAAAGATTTTGGGTTTGGGATAGTAAACTTACTGTATGTTTTGCAACAAGATCACATGCAGTTCTACTATCACTTTACAAAGCCTTAGTAAGACCACACTTGGAATATTGTATCCAGTTTTGGTTGCCACACATAAAAAAAGATCTTGAGACTCTGGAAAGAGTGCAGAGAAGAGCAACCAAGATGATCAGGAAGCTGGAAACTAAAACCTATGAAGAATGGTTGCAGGAATTGGGTATGTCTAGTCTAGTGAAAAGAAGGATAGCAATGTTCAAATATTTGAGGGGCTCCGGCAAAGATGAAGGGGTCAAACTATTTCCCAATGCATCAAAAAGTGAGGCAAGTAATAATGAATGGAATAGAATAACAGAGTTGGAAGGGACTTTGGAGGTCTTCTAGTCCAACCCACGGCTTAGGCAGGAAACCCTACACCATTTCAGACAAATGGTTATTCAATCTCTTCTTAAAAACTTCCAGTGTTGGAGGATTCACAACTTCTGGAGGCAAATTGTTAATTGTTCTGTCAGGAAATTTATTCTTAGTTCTAAGTTTCTTCTCTTCTTGATTAGTCTCTGTTAGGGATAACATTGTTTACCCTAACTGGTTTAGTTAAAATAATAAATATGTAATCATAGTTTATAAGTTAAAGTGTCTGCAACTTTAAATATAGGAATGTAATTAGGGGAGTGGTTGTGAAAGCACTTTAAAAGAAGCAAGACGACAGCTTGCTCTCTCTCTGGCTTTGATGATCCCTAATTACTGCAAGGACTCAACACTGCGTTACTCGAACGGAAGAGAAACAAAGGACTGATTTGTAAGTGAACTGACATAGGATATTCTGCACGGACTTTGCTTACTGAATATCCCTGAATGGACTGACTAAATGATACATGACTATTGGACTGTTATTTTGACTATGCTATTAATGGAATAAACTATATTTTTGATAATACAAGCGTATCTGTTATTTTTACTGTATGTTAATAAACATACAAGCTTAACTCACTCATTTATCTGTGTGCCTATCTGACTAACGCTGCACATTCTGTTTAGCTTGTCTCCCTAACCCTGGTTGGGGAACCCAGGCTTAACACTTTCCATCCATTGCTTTCCTCCAGTGCGCTGGAGAATAGCTTGGCTCCCTCTTCTTTGTGGCAGCCCCTGAGATATTGGGACACTGCTATCATGTGATGTCTAGTCCTCTTTTGGATGGAAAGTAACCAAGGACAGAAGCAGCCTAGAACTAAGGAGACATTTCCTGAGAATGGGAATAATGAACCAGTGGAATGGCTTGCCTTGAGAAGTTTTAGGTGCTCCATCACTGGAAGCTTTTAAGAAATGATTAGACAGCCACTTATCTGGAATGATATAGAGTCTCCTAATTCAGCAGAGGGTTGGACTAGAACACCTCAAAAGTCCCTTCCAGCTCTATTCTGATTGCTTGAAGAACACAGAACATAGAATAATAGAGTTGGAAGGGATTTGAAAAAAAGTTTGATTTGAACCTTGGATTTGAAGATGATTTGTACCTGTGGTTCTCCATAATTTTTTTCAGACTGAAACTCCCAGAATTCCTCAGCCAAAGAGAAGAGTCCACTAGGGTATTCTGAGAGTCACAATACTTACATAATCTGTCCTTTTATTATTATTATTATTTTAAAAGAGCAGATTAATGCAACTTGCTCCATTTGAAGATAAGAGAAAGCAGTTTTAGACTCACAAATAACATCGTTTTGTGTGTCTCCTACTTCCTTTCCCCAAAAGGAAGGACTTTGTTGGAACTAGTGTTGCTGAACAAGACAAAAACAGCTTCTGCAAGCAAGACAAATCCTTTCTCTGAGTATTATTCAGAATTTCAATGGAATTTCAACGGCCTAGATGACAAAGTTGGGGACAAAGACACCTCTGGAGCTTCATTGTTGACCCGTTTGTGCTTCCTTGGAAAGAAAGGAAGCCCAGGTTCAGTGTCCATTGTCTGAGGACATGATCCCAAGATTACACAATGGAGAAGGCCACAAACACACCCATGCAGGAAGCCACACAGTTCTCTCTTTGCAAAAGCGTGGGAGACTTTCTGAACACCTACCTCCTGCTGAGCTTTTGGAGCTGGACTGAATGGAGAAGGAAGTCAGATACAATGGGGAGACCAACCGATCCGTCAAGCCTCAATAGAGAAGGAGAAGGGAAGGGAATAACAAGGAACAACCACACCCCGGGGACCATTGCTGGCTCCTCAGCAAGTGGTCAAGACCTCGCGTGGCTTCCTGTTTGCTTCCCCTCCCTGCATTGAGCTCCAGATCAAGGCATTCATTGAGGAGTTGACAAGGGGGATGAAAGTAGATGGCAGAAGAAGAAGAAGTAGGAAATAGGCTGACATGAATGACCTGGTTTGCAACCAGGGAGATGTGAGGAGGAAGAGGAGGAGTGGAAGACTTGTGATTGGGTCATTGTGGTTTGGCTGAGTCACTGACATGGACAAAGGGAGGACTTTGTGCTCCATGAGTCAGGATTCTGGCAGTTACTCCAATTAAATCATGAGCCTCGAGCCACACTCCCAAAACTAAAAAGGATTTATTTGAAGTCAACATTCTTCATCTGACATTAACCTGGGTGTAGCCAACTTTGAGATACGTAATTCACTGTCACCTTTGATCCTGCTTCCCCCACCCCCTCTGGGTGTATCATCCAATGAAAAATGTCCATAGCCAAGAGTCATCAGTCATGGTCTCCAATTAGATTTTTTCACAGTAGAAGCTTCAGTCATCTAATCAGTCTTTGAAGAAAATATGAATGAAATGTACTTTCAATTCCACACTGCCGCCTTCTCTTTGAAACTCCCTGCCCCTTTCTTTCTGTTGTCAACTATAAAATGTGTATACAAAATGTTTATGAGTTGACACCATGGTTTTCTTGACGCTCAGGTGATATCGCCACTAAACAGCCCAGATGTGAATTGAGCTACCTCCATGTTTTTCTCATCTTTCCTTTCTATTGTTGGTCAGTCAATGAAGACCGTTCTTCATATGTCCTTCCTCAAGCTTGCAGTCTCCTGGGGGATTATGGGAATAAAAATCTAGAACTGGACTGGAAGAAACTAGGTTGAGGAACATTGTTCTTCCTGACTATGATCCCCCCCTGCACTTTTTCACTGTTTGCTGAGCAAGATGTCATGAAAAAGATTTTGCCATGTTGCTTCTCCAGAGTGACAACGTTTTATAGCATCCTACAGGTGTTAAAGGGACGTGGTGGCTCAGTGGCTAAGATGCTGAGCTTGTCAATCAGAAAGATCGGTAGTTCTGCAGTTCGAATCCCTAGCACTGTGTAACGGAGTGAGCTCCTGTTATTTGTCCCAGCTTCTGCCAACCTAGGAGTTCAAAAGCATGTAAAAATGCAAGTAGAAAAATAGGGACCCCTTTGGTGGGAAGGTAACAGCGTTCTGTACGCCTTTGGCATTGTGTCATGCTGGCCATATGACCATGGAGACGTTTTTGGACAGTACTGCTTCTTCGGCTTTGTAACAGAGATGAGCATCGCCCCCTAGAGCCAGAAACGACTAGCATGGATGTGTGAGGGGAATCTTCACCTTTACCTTTACACCATGACCTGCTGATCTGCCCTTTTATTTAATGGCTCTCTTTTTCTTTTTCTCTTTTCTTTTGTCTGTGCCTCCAACTTTCTATTTTCTTCTGACCTCTCCTTTGAATCTGCCCCCTACCTCCAAGCATGGCTTTGTATTTATTCTGTTCGCTTAGGACATGTTCTATGCATCTGATAAAGTACATTGTGATTCATCATTGCTTATAATAAATGCCTTAGTCATTAAAACGCCAAAATATTCTTGGTTGCTTTGTTGCAAAAGAAGCCAGAAGAAGAAGGAGAAGGAGAAAATAGACTAGAAGACCTCCACGGTCCCTTCCAACTATTCTATTCTGTTCTGTTCTTACTCTACACTACTCATTATTCTATTCTATCCTATCCTATCCTATCCTATCCTATCCTATCCTATCCTATCCTATCCTATCCTATCCTATCCTATCCTATCCCATCCCATTCCATTCAACTCCACTCCACTCCATTCATCAATTTTACTCTACTCTATTCTACCCTACTCTACTCCATATTTTCTACTCTACTCTACTCTACTCTACTCTACTCTACTCTACTCTACTCTACTCTACTCTACTCTACTCCACTCCACTCCACTCCACTCCACTCCACTCCACTCCACTCCACTCCACTCCACTCCACTCCACTCCATTGCATTCCTTTCCATTCCCTTCCATTCCATTGACCATTCAAAGTTATGCTTGGCAACTGACTCCTATTTATGATGGTTGCAGTGTCTGGGGTCACACGATCACTTTTGCAATCTTCTGACAAACAAACTTGATGGGGAAGCCAGATTCACTTAACAAATATGTTACTACCTTAACAACTGCAATGATTCATTTAACAGCTGTGGCATGAAAACACCTAAAATGGTGCAAAATTCATTTAACAAATGAATCAGTTAGCAACAGAAATGTTGGGCTCAATTGTGGTCATAAGTTGAGAGTTTACCTGTACACATGTAAGATCTGGAAAGTCAGCCTTCCTTTGAAGAAAAAAAATGCTTGCTTGACATCCATTCCTACACAGTTCTCAAAGTACAAAAACTCCTTGACTTATGATCACAATTGAGCCCCAATTTTCGGTCACAAAGCAAGACACTTGTTAAATGAGTTTTGTTCCATTTTAGGACCTTTCTTGCCACAGCCGTTCGGTGAATTGCTGCAGTTGTGAAGTTAGGAACAGAGTTGTTCAGTGAATCTGGCTTTCCCGCCGAATTTTCTTGTCAGAAGGTTGCAAAAGGGATGCTGCAACCATCATAAATACATGCCAGTTGCCAAACATCTGAACTTTCCCCATAGGACCATGAAGATTCTGCAAGAGTCATGGGAAAAATGGCCATAAGGCCCTTTTTTCAGTGCCATTATACTGTAACTTCAAATAATCACTAAATGAATGATTGCAAGTCTAAAAACCATTACTTTGGTTGTGTTGTGGCCTGACAGCAGCCAGCAGAGCTGGCAGCAGACTCAGACAATGAGGAAGTTGGAGGAGGAACATGGGGCCAGTCCTGGAGTCTGGGGAAGGCTCTGACGATTCGGAGGCAGAGATGGGGCCAGGGCCGTCTGACAGTTATCAGCTGCCTTCAAAGTTGGAGATCAGTGGGGCAGAAGAACAGCTGGAGCCTGTTCCCAATGTGCATATGTGCAGAGCTGTCAGGAGAAGGGAACAGTTAAGGAACAAGTTTCAACTCAGGAGTAAAGGCTCAGGTGAACAGTGAATGGCCCCTCCCATAGTGAATAAAGAGGAGGCAAAAGGGGAGTGGTGTTTGGCAGGAGACAATTAATTCATTCCTGCATTCTTGCCAAGTATTGTGGCATCTAAAAGATATCAGCCGGCAATTCTCCAAGCCTGATAAAGGTCTATAATTGTGAACTATCTTGAAAGACTATTTGCCAGGACTTTGCTGGAGAGGAATTCCCTTTAACCTAAATAAAAGGGGTTTTATCGGGACGAGGAGTCAGCTTCATGATCTTGGAAAGCCTAGGTCAGAACAGGTTGTAGCTGAGTTATGGAGAGAAGATGTGGATTATGGAGCCAAAGGGTCCTTTCAGATGGCCCTGGCACATATGTCACGTACATGAGACCAAAGAAGAAATAAGGAGATCAGCTCTCCTGGTGTTGCCACCAAGTAATCCAAGAATACGTACATGAGAACATTTGTAGCTAAGAGTTGAAATGAAGGTCTTTGATGCTCTCTGAGCTTCATGTTTCATGGCCCAACTAGATAACATAATCAGTATCAGAGGGAGTGAAGTTTTCTCACTGTTTATATACAAAGAGCTTGCCCAGTCAGTGTGGGTGGGGCAAGTCATTGGTACATAAACAGAGAACAAAACCTATTGCCTTCCAGCACTGATGATATTACCTAGTTGGGTAGTGAAACGTGTGCAAGAAAAAAGCCAATCTCAGTGAGCACCAAGGACCCCATAGTTCTCCTCTTCCTCCTTCTCCCTCCTCTCTACAAGTCCCACTCCCTTCTAGAACTGATGATGTTATCTAGTTGGGTCATGAAAAGTCTGCATCCCACAGTCCTCCTCCTCTGTTCTACAAACACTAGCACTAATAAGGTTACTTATTAGTTGGATAATGAAATGTCTGCAAAAAACAAACAAGCTCAGAGAACACCAAGGACCTCACAGTTGTTGTTGTTGTCATCATCGTTGTCCTCCTCCTCTCCTACCTCCACCCCCTCTAGCACTGATGATATTATATAGTTTGGGTAATGAAACATCTGCAAGAAAATAAGCAAGCTCAAAGAGCACCAAAGGACCTCATCATGTATTTCTGTATTGAGAAGGACACTTGGTTTGATGACCTCAAATCTCATTTTCATCTCCATGATTCCAACTCAATTAAGATTCGCTTTAGCCCAAGGAACCCGTATCTTCCCAAATTTCAATGAAGTAAAACTCGGCAATTGTCAATAACGATCATGAATACAAGGTATGAGATTCAACCATCTCTGAACAGTGGTGAGTCTTTGAACCTTACTTAACTCTATTGGACATGCCGGGGACACTTGGACCTGTTAAAGTCCCCGTTTTTTGCACAAAACCGAGTGAAACAAGTTATTTTACCACCATTTCTCTCATTTTTAAGAACCTGATATTTCATCTTGAGGTCTACAGTGGTGCCTTTTTCTATCTCCCCCTCCCTCCTTCCCTTTGCCTGTAACTCTCGGTAACAATTGCCAAGGTAACAGCATCTTCCTCAGAGTAGCACCAAGTGTTTGGCAGAGATTGCCCTCCCAAAGCATGGGGGCGTATGCAGTGCCTGCAATCCCAATGGGATTTCTAATCAGAGAGTCATCGACTGAGTGGGTGGACATGGAGACTTAGACTCAATAAGTTGATGCTGGTGGTGGAGAAAGGTCTCTTGCTGGTGGCTGGCAGCTGGACCCCTCAGGCATCAATAAATGCACCCCTTTGTGAAGGACAAAGTCTCACATCATTTTGGGAGGTGGGTGGAGAATGAGGCAGGCAGAGGTGGGAAAGATCATTGGAGATCATTAAGTTCAGACCCACCATAAGTGTCTTGCTTTATCAGGTAGCAGCTTGGAAGCCAACTCCAGCTTGGAAGCTATGGGTGAGAAGCAACTTAGAACTAAGGAGAAGTTTCCTGACAATGGGGACGATTAATCTGTTGTGGCCGCCAGTCCCTCCAGCAGCCAAATCAGAGGAAGAGGAGGTGTGGGAATCAGGGTCAGCAACTTGGGAGCTTCAAGAGGGGAGAGGGAGCTGTCAGAGAGAGAGAGACAGAGGTGGAGCCTGGGCTGTCCGTCAGCCCTCAGATGGAGAGTCAACAGCCCCCAGGTCTGGAGGTATCTGATGCGGAAGAGGAGCTGGGTCCAGTGCCTGATGCGTGGATGCCTAGAAGACAGAGGAGAGGAGAGCAGTGAAAAGCCATGGATCGGTCCTTGGGACAGGAGAGACACCACTGTTAACAAAGCCCCACCACAGCTCTGGGGATAAAAGGCAGAGGGCAGAGATGAAAAGATGTGGAAGATGACTATTCATCTTCCAGCTGGCTGGACTTGTTAGCCTGAGAGAGATAACCAGTGGAACAGCTGTTTCCTTTGGAGGTTGTGGGTGCTCCATCACTAGAGGCTTTCAAAAAGAGATGGACAACCATTTGTCTGAAATGGATAGGGTCTCCTGTTTGAGCAGGATGTTGGACTAGAAGACCTCCAAGTTCCCTTCCTACTCTATTATTCTATGTGACTTGGAACCGATTGGGAGCCAGCTCCAAATTTTCTGGCAACCACCAAAGACCAATAGAGTGTAGGAGAAGGACTGGCAGAGCCTGGGGCGGAATGAAAAAAGGCATCAGCCTAGAATATCTATGTGGTCACAAGCGGTGTAAGTCCAACCTCCCTTGAATTCCGTGGACTCTTATCTAACTCTAAGCAGCTGCTATTCGTTGCGTAGATTCCTGTGCATAGGTTGTTCAGCAATAAATCAGTTTAATTGGACCTTCATGAGTGGACCTAGTCTTTCATGCTGACACACAGCATCCCATCTCAGTGCTGAGAAATTAGATCTCCTAACTAATATTTAACTACCCAGCCACATAAGTCACAGCAGCACCAAATGGTAGAGTTGGAAGGGAGCCCAAGAGCCATCTAATCCAACCTTCTGCAATGGACAGAAAAGCCAATTAAATGAATTTTAAGATACAGCTATCCAGCCTCTACTTAAAAACCTCACAAGAACCCACAACGCCCACAGAGAAGAGTGTACCATTGTTACATAGATCAGAACAGAACAGAATCACAGAGTTGGAAGGGACTTTGGAGGTCTTCTAGTCCAACTCCCTGCTCAAGCCTGTACCATTTCAGACATATGGCTGTCCAATCTCTTCTTTAAAAGCCTCCAGTATTGGACGATCCACAACTTCTGGAGGCAAGCTGTTCCACTGATTAATTGTTCTCACTGTCATGAAATTTCTCTTTAGTTCTAAGTTGCTTCTCTCCTTCATTAGTTTCCATCCATTGTTTCTTCTCCTGCCTTCAGGTGCTTTGGAAAATAGCTTGACTCCCTCTTCTTTCTGGCAGCCCCTGAGAGATTGGAAGACTGCTATCATGTCACCCTTAGTCCTACTTTTCCTTCAACTAGACATACCCAATTCCTGCAACCATTCTCTACATGTTTGAGCCTCCAGTGTCCTAATCCTCTTTATTGCTCTTCTTTGCACTCTTTCTAGAGTCTCAACATCTTTTTTTGCATCGTGGCAACCAAAATTGCATGCAATGTACTAACTCTTCACATGACTTTGATCTTCTATCCCTCTGCTAATGCAGTCTACAGTACCTCCAAAACATATTTCTTTATATCTAATCAAAACAAGCTAACTTCCATGTGGACCCGTTGCTCTTAGTTCTCCTTTCTATATATCATAAAGTGGAGGGGTGGGGGTTGGGGTCAAGCTATTTCCCAAAGCACCCGAAGGCCAGACAAGGAATAGCAGATGGAAACTGAACAAGGAGAGATTCAACCTGGAAATAAGGAGAATTTTTCTGACAGTGAGTGCAATCAACCCATGGAACAGAAGTTGCCTTCAGAAGTTGTGGGAACTTCATCACTGGAAGCTTTCAAGAAAAGACTGGACTGCTATCTGTCAGAAATGGTGCAGGGTCTCCTGCTTGTGGGGGGGGGGGATTGGACTAGATGACCTACAAGGTCCCTTCCAACTCTATTAAACTGTTAAAGTCTCTTCTTAAAAACCTCCAGTGATGGAACACCCATGATTTCTGAAGGCAAGTTGTTGCACTGGTTAATTATTCTCACTTTTAGGAAGTTTCTCCTCAATTTCAGGTTGCTTCTCTCCTTGATTAGTTTCCATCCACTGTTTCTTGTTCTGCCTTCAGATGCTTTGGAGAATAATTTGATCCCCCTCTTCTTTGTGGCAGCCTCTCAAATATTGAAATATTGCTGTCATGTCCCCTCTAGTCCTTCTTTTCTCTAGACTGGCCAAACCCAAAACTGTTCTTCATATGTTTTAGTCTCCAGGCGTTTAAACATCTTAGTTGTTCTTCTTTGCACTTTTTACAAAGTCTCAACATCTTTTCTGAAATGTGGTGACCAAAACTGGATGCAGTATTCAAGATGTAGTTTTACTAAGGCATTATAAAGGAGTACTCGTACTTCGTGTGATTTTGATTCTATGCCTCTGTTTATACAAAGAACGGTTGCAGGAACTGAGTATATCTAAACTAGTAACAAGACGGACCAGGAGTGACATGATAGCAGTGTTCCGATTTTTGAGAGGCTGCCATAAAAAAGAGGTCAATTTATTTTCCAAAGAACCAGAAAGCAAGACAAACAACAACAGCAGCAGCAGCAGCAACAACAACAATGGATGAAAACTGAATGAAGAGAGAAGCAACCTTGAACTAAGGAAACTTCTTGACAGTGAAAACAATAAATCAGTGGGACAGAAGTTGTGGGTCCTTCATCACTGGAGGTTTTTAAGAAGAGATTGAACAACCATTTGTCGAAAATGGCATAGAGTCTCCTGCTTAAGGAGTGGGTTGGACTAGAAGACCTCCAACATCCCTTCCAACCCTGTTATTCTGCATAATTCCTCCACCAAGTCATTTTCAAGGCAGATATTTCATTCATCCCAAAGTAATAAAATAGGAAGACCTTTGTTAAGCTGTTATTACTTACAATTATTTCAAGGGATATTATATTTCAATCTTTTCTTTTTTCTTTAAAAAAAAAAAAAAGAAGGCATTTTTTTTTATCAGATATGACTGTTATATTAATTTTATAAACCTCCAGGGTAGGACTGACCTTAAAGAGAGAGAGAGAGACAGAGAGAGAGAGACACAGAGAGAGAGACTCTAATACATAGCTTGAAATACGATGAATCTTTTTGTTGCATTGCAACAAAATACAATTATTATTATTTTTTGTAAAAAAAGAATCATGGATAACATTTATTCAGATACGTCTCCAATGAAAGTGGGATGAAGAAACCATGGTAACCCTGTTGCATCGCTTTCTAAATAAAGCATTTGAAAAAACCGGCTGCCATTCCATGCTCGCTGGCTGGATTGCTTTGCCAAGTGTTGTCCACGCGTTGTGTAACTTGGGTGTGCAAGTGTTCGTTGTGGCATGTTCCCCCCCCCTTTTTTTTTTCTTTTCTCAAACGACACTTCATTTGGAATGTTCCCCCGTTGCTGAGGGGGAAAAGAAAAAAAAAATCAGTGACATTTACCGCAAGTGGCTAAAACTGGGTTTCCATATCAGCACAAAGCAAGCAAGCAATTCAGTGCCCAAAAAGTAATCATTTCAGCTTTTTTTCCATTCAAATATTGATCACAAGCAAAAAATGTTGGCCTTGGCAGGAATTCCCTTTGAAACGAAACCCTGCTTGGCATTTAATCCAACTTGATGTACCAACGAAGATTCGGGGATCTTATATATATAAAAGCGAAAGACCACTCAGGCATCATCATAAAATCTCCAGAACCGTAAAGCCTACCAACTTGAAATTTGGCACCTATGTTCCTTTTCGCTTTGGGGGGTTAACAAAGAAAGGATTTTTCGAAATGACCATCAGAGCTATTAGTATTTCCTATATTATTATTATAAACACGCTTTGATGCTAAGGAGTTCTACTCCCTCTCCCCACCTGAAAAAAATGTCTTCCAAATGCAAAACACAAGCAGAGGAGAGGAGTTTCAGTATCAGTTTTAGTTTCACAGCACCAAGCAGCATTAGTACAGAACAGTTGAGTTAAGCCACGCCCAGGTTCTTTGCTGTCTCCTTTGTGCTCACACAGCAAATACTGTTTCACTTTCCAAACAGCCCTCGATTCTCTCATACATTGTCAGGACGCTAGCCAGATGAATACTGATGGATGCTGGTAGGCAGAGGCAGAATTTTTTCCCCCTTATTTTCCTCCCCCAAAATTAAACCCGCACAGGTATCCAGCTAGTAGCTTTTATGCAAAGGTCTCTCATGCAAACAGAGAAGAAGAAATAGCTAATTTGCGGTTGCCAGCTATCGAGCTGGGTATAATTCCTGTAATTCCATGTTACTGCAAAAAACCTTTTGATCAGCATTTCAGTCTGAACATTTATGAAGCTACAGAAGCCCGTGAAATGAGTCTAGACCATTATTATGGAATAGCAGTGCTGCAGGGGTGAATTGTGGCTGGTTGATGATGTCTTCATGTTCTTTTATAAAGAGCTGAAGGTGTTCCTCAGCTGGGCTCTTATTATAAGAGCTAAAGCCTATCTAGAAGTAAGCATGAGGGCTAGAAGAAGGCATGTTTTTGAATGGTGGTGTTGGAGAAGATTACTGAAAATATCCTGGAGTGCAAGGAGATCCAGTCAGTCCATCCTAAAGGAAATCAACCCTGACTGTCCTTTGGAAGGACAGATCCTGAAGCTGAAGATCAAATCCTCTGACCACCAAATGAGAAGAGAAGACTCCTTGGAGAAGGCCTTGATATTGGGGAAAAGGGAAGGCAAAAGGAGAAGGGGATGGCAGAGGAGATGAATAGATGGTGTCATTGATGCAATGAACATGATTTTTTTTCAGCAAACTCTGGGAGACAATGGAGGACATAGGGGGCTTGGTGTACTGTGCTCCATGAGGTTGTGGTAAAGTGAGACATGGCTTAGCAAATGAACCACACCAATGTACAACTGCAATAGCTGGACAAGGAGAAAAGCTGAGCACTGAAGAATGGATGATTTCAAATGATGGTTCTGGAGAAGATGCTTGAGAGTTCCTTGGATTTCAAGGAGTTCCAATCAGTTCAACCCTGACTTTCCTTTGGAAGGACAAATCCAGAAAATGAAGCTCAAATACTTTGGCCACCTAAGGAGAGGAAAGGAGTCCTTGGAGAAGACCTTGATGGCAAACAAAGATGAAAGGCAAAAGGAGAAAGGGATGGAAGAGGATGAGATGGTCAGGTGGTGTCATCAACACAATGAAAATGGATTTGGACAAACCCTGAGAGGCAGCGAAGGGCAGGGTAGCCTGGTGTACTATGGTCCATGGCGTCATAGAAAGTCAGACACAACTTAATGAGTGGATAACAACAAGGCAACTTGTGACCTAAAACAATGCAGGTTAGCCAGTTGGGAAATGACCTACCAGAGCTAGTTGAAGGAAATAAATGTTTAATGTGAAGGACCATCTCCTCAATAACCACACAACCCATCTTTCTTTTTCAGGTACATTTGATTTTGAGCCAAGACTATTCCAACAACATCAAGCCCTTGCCTCTTTCTCAAGTACAGATATTGTCTTGAGTCAGCATTTCCTACTATATAGTAATGATAGCAGAATTAGATTAAATTAATAGCAGGTGATCTTAAAAAGAAAGGAAGCATCTTCATCCTAAGTCATCCTGCAATCCATGCTTACCTTTGTGCTGCATTAAGCGATTTTTATGTTGGTGCTCTGCTTTTTGAAATCTCTGCCCTTTCCACATTGGTTGTTTTCTTGCTGACATTTCACTACCCAGCTAGGTAACAGCACCAGAGCTCATAGGGAGTAGAGTTTGCTCTCATTTTTATATGCATTGTATACACTTGCCCTGTCACTGTTGGTGGGAGTGTTCTTGGTACTTCCATGGTTGGATTGCTGTTTACTGTTATTGTGTTTGATAGTTGCTTGACTGAGCAGAGAATAACACCAAGATTAACACTGGACCAACGATGAAGAAGCAAACAATACCGCAATTGAGGAATTACCAACTCAGACAAGAAAAGTGAGCAACAGTTCAATCAACCACAAAGGACATTCCCACAAACATTGGCAGGACAAGCCACTAGTATACAAAATGAGAGCAAATCCGAAGTTCCACTAGCACTGATATTACCTAGTTGGCTATGCAATATCAGCAAGAAACAATCAAACTCAGAGAGTGCCAAGTAACCAATAATCCTCCTCTTCCTCGTCCTAGTCCTCCTCCTCCTCCTCCTCCTTGGCAGTCATGATGGGTCATGAAACATCTGCAAGAAGACAACCAAGTTCAGGGAGCATCAAGGATCCCACATTCCTCATCCCCCTCCTTTTCCTCTAACTCCTCCTCCTCCTTCCTGCAAACCCTACCAGGAATGATGATGTTATCTAATTGGGTCATGAAATGTCCGAATGAAAATAACCAAACTCAGGGAACACCAAAGATCCCACACTCCTCCTTCTTCTTCCTCTCCCTCCTCTTCTCCACAAACCCCACTCCCTCCTAGCACTGATGATGTTTATCTACTCGGGTCATGAAACCTCTGCAAGGAAACCATCCAGCTCAGAGACCACCAAGGACCCCCACCGTTCAACCCTGAGCTACAAATATTCTTTTCTATAGATATCCCCTTATACATGTCCCCTTTTTCTAGTTTCACCTGGGTAATAGCTGCCAGCTCCCCATTTTTCATCTTTATGGGGTCCATGCAATGGCTTACTTGGATGAAGAACAGCCAATTGTTTTTTGCATCCAACTTAATGCAGCCGTAGTCATGAACAGCCATTCCAATTAACAGACTCAAGGAACATCAACATGTGTCACGGGTATTGTAACACAGCATTTTGGCAAAAAGGCCAGATGTTTAGTGATTAGAGCAGTTAGTTTTCTCTGCTTGGCTGTTATATTTCTTACCTTCACATGAAATTCCTATAGAGATTCTCAGTCATCCAGGTCATGGTTGTCCCAAAGTTGCTTATCTCTACAGGTGCTACAGCTATACAATTTCTACAGATGCTACAGCTATACAATTTGGAATGAATATCCTTTGAATGGTGTGGAAAAAGGAGGAATGGATTTCCAGAGGAAAATAATTGCAGACTACAGGAATCAGGAGCACCACTCAGCTGACTCTGAGGACACAGATAAACCTCCAAGTAGCCACAACAACCCTCTAAAATGATGCAAATGACCAGCTATTTGCAAGGAATATAACTCCTTCCATTTCCCACCATCCAGTCAGAGCTGAAGGAACTTCTGGGATGAGAAGTGAAATGTCTTTAAAAAACCCAAGAATTTCTAGTTGCATCCTGAAGAAAAAAAACCACCTTTGGGATTCACATGAAATGATGGTGAACCTTCTCAGAATGATGCCACTTCTGAAAGAGGCCTAAATTTCTAGGAAAATTGCTTCAGAAATTCATCTTTTGATTCAGAAATCCATCTTACTGTCTTTAATACTTTGATCAACTTGAGAGGAGGTGAGGATTATTCATTGAATAACCTTGTGTATAGAATTGATATCCCAAGCATATGAAATAATACATTCAGGATAGATTCTCTTGTTAGTAATATGAACTATAGATATCGATATCTATAATGTACAATTCCACCTGGTGATTCACATTTTGTTTACCATGGTTTTTGATAATCGTCTTTACCTTAAGTTCAGTCAGTAATTCCCTTCATGATACAGTGTATTGTTAGCTTTTATTCAC
The DNA here is from genome assembly GCA_033807585.1 of Hydrophis major. Lineage (NCBI taxonomy): Eukaryota > Metazoa > Chordata > Lepidosauria > Squamata > Elapidae > Hydrophis > Hydrophis major. The sequence continues at coordinate 2,186,132 of CM066330.1, read as the reverse complement.
AACTAATTCATCATGTTTTAGAAAGCTATAGCCTCCATGACATTTTCAAATTCCTGGTTTATTTGTCTATTTGTGTACAATACTCTTTCCCCCGCTTTTCCAAGTATTCTTATATTTGTTTATATAGTCAGTTTAAAGTGTTCAATTATCTATCTATCTATCTATCTATCTATCTATCTATCTATCTATCTATCTATCTACCTACCTACCTACCTACCTACCTACCTACCTACCTACCTATCCTCTCTCTGTTATTTTCTCTCTCTTTCTCTCTGTGTATGTACATTTTGTGTTTGTGTGTGTATATATTTGGATGGATGGATGTATATGTATTTGCCTGCCTCTATCTGTCCATCCATATCTATCTATCTATCTATCTATCTATCTATCTATCTATCTATCTATCTATCTATCTATCTATCTATCTACCGTGTTTCTCCAACAATAGGGTCCCCCCCAATAGGAAGTCCCAGCATGTTTTATAGGCATGAAATGAAATTAAGTCCCTCCCCCCAAATTAAGGCCTATATTAAAACATGGGGGGAATGGTGGGGGGGGCTTGCCTTTAGGAAGTACTTTTGTTGCACACCAGGATATGGTGCTGCCTGTATTGGCCTCGGTGTTGGTGGGGCACTTCCTATCAGGAGACCTTCCACCACCCTTGCTTTCCCTTCTTCCCGTGCTGCCATGGCATTTAGAGCAATGGCACGATATTTGGCGCAGCCGCGCGGTGTTTGGCACAGCCAGGGCTCCTCCTTGCAACTGGAGCCCAGTGGAGACACACAGCTTCAGGCGCTCCTGTTGCTGCCTTCCTGGGCATCGTTCGAAGACAAAGCCCATTCTTTTTAAAAGTGATGTCCTACTACCAGTACAACAAAGCTTTCCCTGCCCAAGAGTGGGCCAATCCTGCCCAAGAGTGGGCCAATCCACATGGGGAGGCAAATCTCCCGGGGCCACAGCGCAGGATTGGCCCACCCTGGGAGAAGCACCTAGCTGCCATCCCTGCCTGGCACTGGGCAGAGTGTGAAGAGCTTTGCCTGGGGCGCCCAGCACAGCTGACAGGCGGGCCCTCTTGCCTGGCAGCAGAGCTCTGACCAAGGCAGCGAGCGCCACCCCACCGGGCCCTCTGCTCATGCCACCAGGGCCACGCCAGAGCCGGGCAGGCTCTGCAGAGCTGTGAAAGCAAGCCGTGGGTGCATGCCTGCCTGCCAAGCAAAAGAGCCGGGCCCGCTCCGAGCTTGCCTTCCTTCCCAAGTCCCTCCAGCCCAACACTGAAGGGGCCACCGGGAGAGGCTGCCCGAGGCAGTGATAGCACCCACCCATCCACGGACAGGGAGGTGAGGCGACAGCAGCGCTGCTTCCCTGGCTGGTGGGTCCGGCAGAGAGAGCCTGAACCCGCTCGTCCTTTCCACCCCTCACCCCAAACATGCTGGCAGCTCCAAATGCTGCAGCGGCACGGGCATCGGGCAGAGGCGCTCACTCGGCAGGGATCAGTTTGGAGGAGGACATGGCACGGGCCATCACCTTGCCTCCCTGTCCAGATATGGGTGGGCACTATTACTGCCTTGGGCAACCACTCCCAGTGGCCCCTTCGGGGTCAGGCTGGAGGAAGAAAGCCAAGCTCGGGGCTCAAAAAAAAAAAAAGACCCGGCCTTATTATATGAGAAACATGATATCTAGATAGATATCTAGATAGATAGATAGATAGATAGATAGATAGATAGATAGATAGATAGATAGATAGATAGATAGATAGAGGAAGGCAAATACATATACATCCATCCATCCAAATACATACACACACAAACACAAAATGTACATACACAGAGAGAAAGAGAGAGAAAATAACAGAGAGAGGATAGGTAGATAGATAGATAGATAGATAGATAGATAGATAGATAGATAGATAGATAGATAGATAGATAGATAGATAGATAGATAGATAGATAGATAGATAGTGGGATCTATCTTTGCTGATGTTAGATAGATAGATAGATAGATAGATAGATAGATAGATAGATAGATAGATAGATAGATAGATAGATAGATAGATAGATAGATAGATAGATAGATAGATAGTGGGATCTATCTTTGCTGATGTTAGATAGATAGATAGATAGATAGATAGATAGATAGATAGATAGATAGATAGATAGATAGATAGATAGATAGATAGATAGATAGATAGATAGATAGTGGGATCTATCTTTGCTGATGTTAGATAGATAGATAGATAGATAGATAGATAGATAGATAGATAGATAGATAGATAGATAGATAGATAGATAGATAGTGGGATCTATCTTTGCTGATGTTAGATAGATAGATAGATAGATAGATAGATAGATAGATAGATAGATAGATAGATAGATAGATAGATAGATAGATAGATAGATAGATAGATAGTGGGATCTATCTTTGCTGATGTTAGATAGATAGATAGATAGATAGATAGATAGATAGATAGATAGATAGAGAGAGAGAGAGAGAGAGAGAGAGAGAGAGAGAGAGAGATCTACCCTGTTTCTCCAACAATACAGCCTCCCCCAATAGGAAGTCCCAGCATGAAATGAAATTATAGGCATGAAATGAAATTAAGCCCCTCCCCCCAAATTAAGGCCTATATTAAAACATGTGAAATGGGGGGAGATGGTTGGGGGGGGGGGCTTGCCGTTAAGAAGTACTTTTGTTGCACATCCGGATATGGTGCTGCCTGCATTGACCCTGATAAGAAGTACCCCACCAACGGCGAGGTCAACATCCAAGCCATCGCCACCCACCAGAAGATGCAAGGAGGGGGATTAAGTCACCCCCCAAAAGACAGCCTAGCCATTTTTTCAGGGCTCAAAAAAAAATAAGACCTGGCCTTATTATATGAGAAACACCATGTATCTCTAGATAGATAGATAGATAGATAGATAGATAGATAGATAGATAGATAGATAGATAGATAGATAGATAGATAGAAAATTGGGTATAGATAGATGATAGATAGATAGATAGATAGATAGATAGATAGATAGATAGATAGATAGATAGAAAGATAGATAGACAGATAGAGATAGACAGATAGAGATAGAGATAGACAGATAGAGATAGATGGATAGATAGATAGATAGATAGATAGATAGATAGATAGATAGATAGATAGATAGATACAGATATGGAAGGGAGGGAGGGAGGGAGGGGGGAGGGAGGGAGGGAGAACATAATGATACAAAGAGTCAAACTGACACAGATTGTTCTTGGTTAATTGTCTCCTCACCAGACTACAGAGATGATTAAAACACACTCATGCCCACACATCTAAGATAATTCATGTGTGTGATTTACCATTCAGAGGTTTTCCCGAGTAAGTGTGCTCATCACACTTGTTTGTGATTATGTCAGAACCTAGCAAGTGTTGCTGTCATGAGATGAAATCCCTGTCTTGGATGGCATTAAGAGAGAGTAATCACATGAGCTCAGGGTGGAACAGAAATTGATCACCAGTGCTTTGTCCTGCTTGATTTTGGATCTGCTGTGATCTGGCATGGTGGGCTGCTAAATCAGAAAAAGAAATTCTTGGTGGTTTCTGAACTTGTTTGGTTGTTAGCGGGTGTTTCATTACCCAGCTAGGTAACTGTTATGAACTAATAAAACGCTTAAATAAAGTCTTATCAAACCTTTAGAAAAAGCAGGGTTCTAATCCTGCACTTCTGATTGGCCGATAATAGCGATATCGGATTGGTCCATTCAGGAGAATCTGATTGGCTGTTAACGAGCCACTCTCATTGGTTCAAGGGGTTAACACTCCACGTTTCTCATTGGTTATTAGATCAGCAGCCTGCCCTATAAAAGGGCTGTGCTGCCCTAGGTTTTTGCTCTGTTCAGAATGATTAATAAAGAGTTGAAGTTCACTGTTCACTGCTTCGACTCCATTCCTTGCGCCCATGCGCAGAACTTAACAGTAACTTCATCAGTGCTTCTAGCTTCTAGCAGTGGTGTTATTATCTAGTTTGGTCATGAAATATCTTCAAGAAAAGAATCCAGAGAACGACAAGGACCTCACAGTTTTCCTCCACCTCCCTCTTCCTCTTCCCCTTCCCCTTCCTCTTCCTCCTCCTCCTCCTCCCCCTCCCACATTTCACTCCCTTCTACTACTATTAACTAGTTTGGTTATGAAATGTCTGCAAGAAAAGAATCAAGTCCAGAAAGTAGCAGAACATCACAGTCCTCCTCCTCTTCACCCCCTTCCAGCACTGGTGTTATTATCTAGTTGGGTAATGAAATGTCTGTAAGAAAGCAAACAAGCTCAGAGAACACCACGGACCCCACCCTCCTCCTCCTCGAACCCCACTCCCTTCTAGCACTAATGATGTAACCTAGTTGGCTAATAAAACATCTGCAAAACAAACAACCAAGCTTAGAGAGCTCCGAGGACTGTGGCATTCATCCCCAAACTACCAATATTTTCCCCCATGGAACACAGAACATCATCAGAGTTGGAAGGTACTTTGGAGGTCTTCTAGTCCAACCCCTTGCTCAAGCAGGAGACCCTTTACCATTCTAGGCAAGTGGCTTTTCAATCTCATCTTAAAAACTCCAGTGATGGAGCACCGACAATTTCCAAAGGCAAGTTGTTCCACTGGTTGATTATTCTCACTGTCAGGAAGTTTCAGGCCTTCTCCTTAGTTCTATATGGCTTCTCTTCTTGTTACTTTCATAGAATACTTGAAAGCCTGCAATCAGAGAATTATTGAAAGCAAGTCAAGGAGACAGCTACAATGTTTTGCACCTTCTCTTCAAGGAGGTAGCATCTACTTCATTCCTCTCTGCAGGAAACCAAGTCTCAGATCCAGAACCACACTGTTGCTATGAAGTTATTCATTTTCGCACATGTGCCCATCTTCCTATGTCATGCTGTTGACAACTGTTCCATTCCTCATTTTTGCTCTTTCTTTTCTCAGCTGCCTTTTTCCTGCCTGCCTGAGGAACCAGTCAGTCACCAGACAGCTAAGAGCAGGGGCAGCCCACTGAGATGCTGGTAGGCCAGCTCTTATTATTTTTTATTAAACACATTTCCACAGCTGCCCAATTCAGATATAGCTGACTCCAAACAGCTTACAACATTTTATTGTTTAAAAAAATCCACCATGTAATAAAATTGTTTTTTTTTAAATCCTTCATCAACCCCCATGAGCAACAACATAATCAAATCAGCCAGGGGTGGGATTCTACCAGTTCGCACCTATTCACTAGAACCAGTTGTTAACATTCTAAGCAGTTCAGAGAACTGGTTGTTAGAAGAAATTACTGGCCTAATCCTGTAAGGAAGGCAGGAAGGAAACATTCTGATGTTGCTTACAGAAACTGCCTCTCTGTTAATCCTTATTACATTATTGGCAGGACTAGACTTCCTGTCTCTGGAACTTCTCTGGAGTTTCCCCCCACTCGTTTGCTGGTACTTTGCTTGTGTGGAGTGACCATTCAAAGTTACAATGGCACTGAAAAAAGTGACTTATGATCGTTTTTCACACTTACAACTGTTGCAGCATCCCCACAGTCATGAGAGGCCAGGCGAGGAGATGCGTGCCTCGATGCGAGTGATATTGAGTTGGCCACATCCAGCCAATAATATGACCACCAAGCCACGCCCACCCAGTCACATGACCATTAAACCATGCCCACCAACTAAACCATGCCCACAGAACAAGTTGTTAAAAAATTTGAATCCCACCCCTGAAATCAGCCACATATGTGTCCACCCACAAGCTCTGTTTTCGCTGGCAGAGGGCTAGCAAAACAAACTAAAGGCAAAACAAAATGAGACATGTTTGCCTTTGAGCATGCAAGAAGGGACAGGAAAGGAGAAAGGGAAAGAGGAAAGACAAAGAAAAAGAAGAGAAGATGGGAAGAGAGCAAGGAAGGAAAGCATTGAGGAGTACTTGTAAAGTTGTATAGCATATAGCTAAGCCAGTGAGGATCCACCTAGGCTCTCATATCCTTGGACTGTTTTGAAACAAGTCCTTCTGAGAGAACAATCATGGTTAAGTCTCCAACCCTGCATGTTCCAAATGAATTGGATCCCAGTCCCCATTATTCCAAGCTAGAACCTCCAAGGGCTAATCTACCAGAGTCAATGAAGGTTGATCCAACACAATGAAAGTGGAATGGCACAACTTGCTGCAGGACAACTCACTGTGGCCAAGTTGCTACAGCACAATTCACCCCAGGTCTGTTCCATGTGGTGTAACTCAACATGATGAATATTATCAGCCACTTTGACATTATTTCCATTTCCAAAAATAGAAATAATGTTGAAGAAATAGTGGTGGACAACATTTATCGCATTGAGTTATCCCACTGTTGTGGTTAGCCAGCAGCAGGTGCAGACGGCTGAGGAGAGTGAGGTCAGATGAGGAGCCAGGACCTTTAGGGAGTGGACTGTGGCCTTCAGAGATTGTGAAGGCTGGAAGCAGTGATGAGGAGGTTCCTGAGGAGCCTGTGCCAAGTGCACATGCGCGCAGGATTGCTTGGAGGAAAGAGTAGCTGCAGCAGCATGGGCAACTCGGGAATAAGGCTGCAAGGTAATGGCCCCTCCTTCAAGGAGATAAAAGCCAGCTGTGAAATGAACATACTTTGCAGAAGGCAAAGACGTTTTGAAACTCCAGCCTCGTGGACATTACAGTATCCTGAGTTTGTATTTGAAGATTCTTATATTGCAAATTATTTCTCGTCTGTTATCTTTTGGCAAGTCTCGCTCAGTTTGGCAAGGCTTGTGCTTATCACAACTAATTATTTTGTAAAAGCATTACAAGGTTTCTGTTTTTATTTTTAAATTTTGTTTGATTTGTCAGAAAAGGGCGTGGATCAGAACACCCACTTGGAATGGTCCACAGCGGATTGTCCTGTGGCAAGTCAGTTGCAATTAAATGGACACGGCAAGATGGCTATGGTGAATTGGCCCTGGCAAAATGACTATTGCAAGTTGGCTGCATTGAGATAGCCATGGGGGGTTGGCAGGAGTTTGGGAGAGCCCCTAGCTCAGATTCTGTGCAGTTAGGAGGACCCCCAAATCCAACTCCTGGCTGGCCCCACCTACTCCACCTCGCCCCTCTCAGGAGTTTTGGATGCAGGTAAGTGCGAGGTGCACATGGAGGCTCGGGAAAGGCAAAAAACAGGCCTCCCGGAAGTTTGGAAGGGCAGAAATGGGCCCATTTCTGGCTTCCAGAGAGCCTCCAGAGCCTGGGGAGGGAAAAAAAGCCCCCCTGCCATGATGCAGGAGGCAGACTAGGCCACACCCAGTAATTGGCCATGGTAAGATGGGTGTGGCAAGATGGCTGTGGTGAGTTGGCTGCGGTGAATTGTCCTAGACCCCAATGAAAGGCCTTCAAGTTGGAGGTAGCCAATTTTGAAAATGATGCAGATGGAGATATCCAAAATCTTCGCACAGTGAACTAGCTAGTCCTGGAGAAGGATGATGTGGTGAATTTAGAGGAAAGGAAACAGCAGCATCACTACACAAAGTCTATGTGGGACTTATAGATGAGTAGCTATGTGCCGAGTGTAGGTTGTGTGCCAAAGAAATGACTGAGGAAGGGAACAGCAGTGGGAAGAAAACATGAGAATTATTCACATATGAACTAAGGCAAGAGGGAGGAGGAGAGAAATCTTCTCGGCATAACCACCATCCAACTTGCCAATTGAAGCTCGTTCCATCACAGGGTATCAGAGACTATCGCCTGGAAAATAGAAAGGGAAGAAATGCAAGCAGTGAAAGATTTTGTGTTCCTGAGTTCCAAGATCACTGCAGACAGCAATTCCAGTCATGAAATTAAAGGATGTTTGCTCTTTCGGAGGAAAGCTGTGGAAAACTTAGGCAGCATGCTCAAAAGCAGAGACATCACCTGTCTGACAAAGGCCCATGTAGTATACAAACCCTTGTAGAGATCAATGACATCCTTCTCATTGCTTAAATAATACGGACAGGTCCCAAATATTAAGCCATTTTTCTTTCATGGGAAGGTTTAAAGTGATATGCCACCTGGGAAAGCCAAGGGAAATCATGCAAACCGTAAAAAAAGTGAAAGTTAGAATATTTTGGACGTTGAAGGCAAATGAGATCCAGGCAGAAGAAGAGCATTATGGCTTCAAAATCTAAGGGGCTGGTTTGGACCAAACTCAATAGCGCTTTTTTGAGAGGCTATTGATAAAAAATAGGATCTCCAGCATGATCGTCAATGTCTGATAGCAATTGTGGTCCACTGGCGGCCTGTGGAGCTGGCAGCAGAGTCAGACAGTGGGGAGGAACATGGGCCAATTTTGAAGTCTGGGGAGGGCTCGGACACAGAGATGGGGCCAGAGCCCTCTGGGAGTTATGTGCTGACTCTGGAGCCTCCATAATCTGACATCAGTGAGGCAGAGGAACAAGGGGAGCCTGTTTCCAGTGCACAAATGCACAGAACTGCCAGAAGGCAAGAACAGTTAAGACAAAAGGGACGACTCGGAGTATTGGCCTTGACCAATTACTGAGATAAGATAAACTACCAATCAAGGACTGATAAATGTTCTTATCAGAAATAGGACTTTGAACATCACTATGGTTAAACTCCTGACTCACTGGTGTTTTGCCGGTTTACAAAGTTCCATTTTATAACTTTTTAGTAATTGGTTAATTTTATCTGTCTGTGAGATTTTGTATCCTCCCCTAGTTCTATCTATCTTTAAACCAAGATATTGTTTGATTTCTCCTAACTGTTTTATCTTAAATTTCCTCTCCAACAGTGAGATTATTTTAGTAGCTTCTTGTTCAGTTTTGGTGATTAATGCTATGTCATCAGTAAACAATAACAACAATGAAATTACACCATTACTTTCTTTTTTAAACAAACATGGATCAGCCATGCCAGTTACAAAGCCTATCTTAGTTAATTCTTTAACTATACATTGGTTCCACTCATATCCTGATTGCTTCAAACCATAAAGACTCTTTTTCAATCTTCAGCAATCAGTTGCATTATCATTTTTGAGACCTAAAGGTTTCTTTAAATATATAGTGTGTTGCAATGGTGCATGCAGATATGCCGTCTCTACATCCAAATGATTTATAATGCATTCCTCCTTAGCTGCCCACACTAATGCTGCCCTTAATGTAGACTGCCCTTAACTTCAGACTAGGGGCAAACACCTCATCATAGTCATTTGCTGTCTGATTGAACCCTTGTGCTACTAACCTGGCTTTATGGGTAACAGTCCCATCTACACCTGTCTTTAGCTTATATATCCATTTACATCCTATGGCATGTTTACCTGGTGGTAACTTAACATTTTTGTATACCTCCAGTTTTTTTTAATGATTCCAGTTCCTTATCCATTGCTTTCTGCCAAGCAGCCTGATCCTTAGCAGGATACAGTTTTTGTTCACTATAGTTACTAGGAACTGTATTCACTTGGCATACAACACTAGCCTGATATCTATCAGGTGGTTGTGTTACTCGGGCTGAATGTCTTGATAATACAGGGCTAACTGGTGGACTCACCTGTGCCACCTGCTCCTATTCTTCTACCTTCTCCTGTGCCTGTTCTCCTACTTTCTCCTGTTCTTCCTCTTTAATGGCTATTTGTGGTTTACTTATTTTATCTTTTGGTAGTATTTGGGTGTCAATAATAATATTCTTGCTGGATTCCTGTTCCAGTTTATTCCACCCAACATGCTCTAGAAATTTTGCACTAGCACTACAATAAACATGAGCTGTGCCTTGATCCCAGAATTTAAATGATCTATGGTTGGCCTTGTAATCCACAAAAAATAATTTCTTAGCTCTATGTTGCCCTTTCAGTATTACTTGTGAGGGAATATGCACCCATGCTGGAGCTCCAAATGTGTGTAAATAACTTAAATTTGGTTTTCTGCCATGACAACGAGTGAATGACAATTCTCCAGTTGTGTTAACTACATTGTTTAACACATGGTTACATTATGGTTGCATGGTTACATTACATAACACATTATGGCTTCACCTCACGGTGTTTCAGGTAAACCTGAATCAGATAACATAGTGTGAGCCATGGCTTGTAATGTTTGCCCTCTTTGTTCTACAAACGAGTTATGTTGTGGTCTATAAGGTTGCAGAACGTTTATGCTCAACACCAGCCAATTTCAACATAGTTTAGAATCTTTTGTTAACAAACTCAGTCCCATTATCAGTAACTAATGTAATTACTTTACTTTTCATTTTTCTCTCAGCAAACCATGGTTAGTTAAAGAAATGTTGGAATGATTCTGTTTTGTTTTTCATAAGATAAGCAGAAACCGTACTGTGAGTAATGGTCCATAATACTCAAAATATAGCAGGCACCTCCTAAACTTGGTTTCTTAGGACCAACTATGTCAACAAAAACAACCTCTAAAGGTTTTTTGGCCTTAAACCCATTTAGTCTGTTTGCAGGAGTAACCTTACTCTTCTCTTGGTTACAAGCATTACAGTTTAAATACTTGCTACAGGGTTTCAATTTTACTCCCTCTGCCAATTCAACAGTTTGAGCATTTTGAAATTAATGTGCCCCAGACGTCTATGTAATAAATGTATACATTCATCATGTGGCCTAACATTGTTATAAACCGAGTTAGCCATCTTCAACTGGTCATCATGTATTACAAATAAATCATTCTCTAAAGTAGCAGTAACACTTTTACCCTCTTTCTCTATTATACATTTATCTCCCCTAAAAGTTACTACATAACCAAGATTAACTAAAGCCATTACTGATAGTAAATTAAATTTTAGTTTAGTTACATATAACATAGTTAAATGTTCGTTTATACAAGAACAATATGCAATACCTTGACCTGAAGCTTTGATCTTCCATCCATTTGCCAATGATACATGTTGTTTACTTGTTGACATCTTTACAAACATTTTTTTATCTTTAGTAATGCATTGCGATGCTCCACTATCAACAACCCACAAATCATGGTTTACAGTTGAATTGCTAGATATAGCTAAACTAACATTCTTCTTAGCCTTCTGATGACTACCAGTATTCTGTTGTTTTCCCTTCTTACAGAATTTAGCTATATGTCCCCTAGCCCCACAAGAAAAAAACATTTCCTAACAGTATAGGTAGTTGAAGATAAATCCTCTTCTTGTGAAGAGGATTTGTCGTTGTTCCTTCCTCAGTTGGTCCCTATCCAACCATCTTCTTGCTTCTTCTAACAACCTTCCAGTTATGTCAGTCAATGTCAGTTTATCTCTGGGCAGGACTTCCAGTGAAGATACGTAATCACCATAACTTTCATCCAATGAGGAAAGAATGAGGTAAACTTGATGCAGCTCTGAAAACATCAGTTCCTTTTCATGTAGCTCCTGAAAAGTTCTTTTCATGAAGTTCAAATGAGTTAACATATCTCCACCTTTCAGAAGACATGCTCTAAACAGTTTACGTATAAGATGTATGTGTGCACCTACACTGTCACGAACGTAAATCCTCTTCAAATTCTCCCAACACCTAGCAGCAGACTCTTTTCCATGAATATGGACTAGCTGCTGGTCACTCAGTCCAATTATACAAAGAACTTGTTCGTTGTTCTGTTTAAAGTCAGCAAGCTTCTTGGCATTGTCCTCATTAGTTGGATCCCAAGCATTTACATCCGGTGGATTCTGAACTACATTCCATAAACCTTCTCTATGCAGAAGTAGACACCACTTCATAGACCAGGAAACATAATTTGTTCCATCCAACCGGGTTATCAATGATAGACTTGTTGAAGTGTCTTGTGCCATCTTTACCAGGATAGTAACCCACAATTTAAACAGTAAACAGCTGTCTGTATATAGTACTGTGCATTCACACTAACTCTCAGTTATCTGAGCCTGGTATGGTCTGGGCCCATAACCAGTGTTGAGGTAATTCCCCATTAGGAGAATGAGCCCATACAGGGAGACGTAGTGAGAGAAGTGTTTGAATAATACACACACAGCATACAGACACACTGTACAGTAAAAGTTCAAACACAGTCCAAAGTCATTCACAGGTAAGATCAGTCAGTTTTTTGTCCAGGGATAATCCAATAACAAATTCCAGTATCAAAAACAGCTCAGTATCAGACTTATATCTAATCCAAAAATAGCAGTCAATCAGAAAAGTCTGCATTTTGGACAGAGAGTACCACTGTTTTGAAACAGAGATCAAAAAAGCAATCCATGTCAAAATTGAACAGTACTCCCTCAACAGAGGGGGAGGGATACGTCCAGGGGTGGGATTCTACTGGTTCTGTCTGGCTCTGTAGAACCAGTAGCCCTGAAGAGCAGCAGACATAGAACCAGTTCTATGTCTGCTGCTCTTTTGGCCCACCCGCCTGCCTGGGCTCTTACCTGACCTTTATTTCCTGCTTTTTCAACCTCAGCTGCCGTGCAAGGCACGGCTGCGGTTGAAAAAGCAGGAAAAAGTGCTTTTTCAAACACTGCTTCCCTGCATGCAGTGCTGCTCAGCTGTCCAGGCAGCAAGCTGATGAAGATTTACACATGCGCATAGCATGCAGGGAAGCACATCGTAAATCACCAAACCAGCAGTTAACCCTGTTGGATCCCACCCCTGGATACAACATCATCTATCTCCAGTCTCCAACAGAGTCCTTTCAGCAGTTCCAAGAAGGTTCCACATCTATTTGCACCACTCAGGTGACCCTGAGAACACTGATAAACCCTCAGGTGGCCTTAATGACTTGCTAAAAGGATGCAAATGACCAGCTGTCTGCAAGGTATCAATCCTTCCATTCCCCACCATCCAGTCAGAGCTGGAGAAGCTTCTTGGATGAGAAGTGAAACATCTTCAAAGAAAAACAAAGGATGTCCAATTGCCTCTTGAAAAAAAAAGAGCACCTTTAGGACAACCATAACCTTGATGATGAGAATCTCCATAAACATCTGGAATGAAGGAGAAACTTCCTAACAGTGAGAACAATTAACCAGTGGAATGGCTTGCTTTCAGAAGTTGTGGGTGCTCCATCACTGGAGGTCTTTAAGAAGAGACTGGACAGCCATTTGTCTGAAATGGTACAGGGTCTCTACTTCAGCAGGAGTTGGACTAGAAGACCTCCAAGGTCCCTCCGAGCTCTATTCTGATAGATTGATCTGCTGTTGAGTGTTGTCATTGACAGATTACTTCCTGCTTGCTCTGTAGTTATCTATAGCTAACTCCCAAAACAGGGGGAGGGACTGTTTGATCACTCTGCTGCATGTGATTGAAAGCCCTGATTGATCCGTGCTGAGTTTTTTTACGTGTTGCCTGGGAGGAACAGATAATGATGGTCTCAGATCAAATCACCCTTCTCTTGGGTCTTTGTGATCAAGAATCCTGGGTTTTGCTAAGAGTTTCAAGAAATGAGAGATCAAAAGAGATGCCTTGAGCATTGCTGGAGGATGACAAAGGGTGAATCTGACAGAGAGCAGATTTACCCACTAGCTATAAGAAAAGCAAAAAGGTGTGTTTCTTCGCTCTTGTGTAATCTGCAAATAGTTAGCCAGCAAATCTGGTCTTGGGTGATCAAATCCCTTCTTGGTAAGGAGAGATTGAGGAAGAGTTGCTGCAGTGATTACTACAGGCACCTGTCAAAAAAAACCAGTTGGATTCTAGCAGAGTTGGACTCTAATTGGGCTGGTTCTACGGAAGAGAGAGAGGCACTGTCAAGTTTGCCATCTTCACCTTCTTGGTGTCAGTGAAGCCAAGTATCAGCTTTGGAAGTCATATTTTATTTGGAGGCTTGGAGGCTGCCACATTTAGTGACTGGGAATTTGGGATTTGGGTTAATGTCAAGCATGCAGCTAATAAACTACAAACCAGAAAACTCCGAGACAAGCATTTTCTCAAAGTTCCATTTTATTTAGAATTGTCATATTGGCACATCTGGGAAAACCCGAATCTGAGAGTTCTAGGTTTTCCCTTCCCAAAAGAAATTCAAAGATCCACCCCCTATACCCACCAGTCCATCACATGGCCCAATCAAATCTTTGTCCCAACTGGAGGCATTCCTCCAAACACTCCTCTCCAGATGCAGGGCAACATGTCCTTGACTCTCTGAGAAAATAATGTTGTTGAGTCTAATCATCCAACTCTCTAGGAAATCCCCTCTCCCAAATTCCCAGGCATTGAATGTGGCAACCTTGAAGCTTCCAAGTAAAACATGGCTTCCAAGGCTGACATTTGGCTTCACTGGCATCCTGCCATAACATGCAGGGAAGTGGGGAAAGCATTTGGAGAAGTGAAAGTTGGGCATGAGGAACAGGAAGACAAATGGAGGGGGTGTGACTGGTTGACTAGAATCACAGATGCCAAAACCAGAATAAATCAGCCACCAAGGACACTGTCAAGCCCAAAATTGACATATGTGTAGCCATTTTATTCAGCCTTATTATATGTTCCTTTTCTTTCTTTCTCTGTGCTGGTTATGAGGGGGAGGGTTTCGGGTTTGCCACATTCCTTAGGTGGGAAGAGTGGAGCTAGAGAGAGTTGTTTAGGCTAATGGCTCTTCTTCCTGTGGGAATGAAAGCTGACCCTGCTGAGAACTGGAAGTGGAGATTGGTGACACCGGGCAAGGTTGATTTACTTCTATTGGCAAATGTGACTTTTGGGGGCTGTTTCTAACTTCCAATATTATGTGGTGTAATTCCAGGTTGTGTCAGATTCAGAATTATAACAGACTTTGCCAATTTGATGTTTTCCCAAATAAAAGAAATTGTTTTGGAAGACGGACTTGGTGCTCTTTTCCTTTTAAATGGACTCCATCCCTTGGAAACCTGGCATCATTCCAAATCTCCCCCCAAAAATGTAATCCCTAACAGGGATTGCTATTCAGGGTCCTGAGCCCTGGCTGTTTACGTGGAGCACTGGGAAACAGCAAAGACTCAGGGAAGCTTGCAGAAGGATGGGACCCATGGGCACTGGAACGCGAGTGCAAACTTTGCGGGGGCCTTTGTGTTAAGTTGCCAGTCCAGCAGCAGGTCTTGCAATGGATTCCCAGGAACAAAATGTGACATTACATCAGAAGGTGCCAGGCTTCAAAGGACACTGATGGACTGATCAAGGGAGAAGGGCCAGACAAAGAGGAAAAGTCTGTAGAGATTCTCAGACTTTTAGCTATACAATTTGGGATGAACACCTTTGAATGGTGTAGGAGGAGGAATGGATTTCCAGAAGAAAAATTACAGACCACAGGAACTAGGAGCACTACTCAGGTGACCCTGAGATAAACTTCCAAGTTTATCCAATGACCCTCTAAAAGGATGCAAGTGACCAGCTGTCTGCAAGGAATATAAATCCTTCCATTTCCCACTATCAGAGTTAAAGAAGCTTCTTGGATGAAAATTTAAATGTCTTCAAAAGGAAAAAAAAAACATGAAAGTCCAGTTGCCTCCTGAAAAAGCACCTTTGGGACAACCATGACCTGGATGACTGAGAATCTCTCCAGCCATTTGCACCTTTGGGACAAGGAGAAAAAGTGTCACGTTTGTGCTGGAATGCTCAGATCTAGCTTAACTTTCGCCGCAACCACTTAACTTTAGTAAAAGAATCATTCGCTTCAAGCAATTGGAGTCGAGGGTCTTTCTTTCCTCAATGTTTACATTGGGGCACGTCTGAAAGGCACCATCTCTAAAGCACCTGAAGGCAGGCAGGCAGGACAAACAGCAATGGATGAAAACTAATCAAAGGAGAGCACTAATTTAGAAATAAGGAGAATTTTCCTGACATTTAGAACAATTAACCAGTGAAACGACTTATCTCCAGAAGCTGTGGTGCTCCATCACTGGAGGTTTTTAAGAAGAGATTGGACAGCCATTTGTCTGGAATGGTATAAGGTCTCCTGCCTAAGCAAGGGGTTGGACTAGAAGACCTTCACGGTCCCTTCCAACTTTGTTATTCTGTTATTTAAGAGTTTTACTAGGGGGGCAATCTTATCTCTTCAGGGTTGATGTTCCACAGGGAGAGAGTCACCATGGAGAATGTTCATTCTTCCTTGTCTGACCAGATGGACCTCCATAGGAGAGGGGACCGACAACATCCCCTGCCTTCCCTTTTTGATGGGTAGATATGAGTGGGAAAAGATGGGCTTTCGAATAAACTAACCAAGCCGTGTAGGGCTCTGAACATCACAGCCTATTATTTATTTTAAACATGTTCTTATACTTTGAGAAAGTTGGCCACCCTTCCTGTGGACAAGAAGGTCCCAACAAGAGTGAACACCAAGAAACAACAAACTGGACAGTGGTGATATGTCTTCAGTCACCACTTTACCCGTTCCCTGAAGAAATGACCCACAACATCAAGGCTAGTTCCATGTGAGGGCTCCTTGGTGCTCTCTGAGCTTGATTGTTTTCTGGCAGATGTTTCATTACTCAAACATAATGTTACCTAGTTTGGCCAACCAGAAGCCCAGAATGTTATAAATGTAAGAATAAACAGGGCACCTTCTTCCACATGTGGTGAACGTGTTCAGAAGCCAAGAGTTACTGGAGTAGAATTAAAAAGTGGGTAGAGGAAATAACAAAACAAAAAATTGAATTCAGACCAGAACTGTTTTTATTGGGAATAATAAAGGGAGATTATACTAAGACAGACAAATGCATCATTTTACATATAACAACTGCAGCCAGAATTGTGTACGCACAGTACTGGAAATAGGATAATATACCATCGGAGGGGACAGTGATAAGAAATATTTTGGACTGCATGGAGATGGACAGGCTGACCTTAGAGTTAAAAGATAGAGGTGAATCTGAGTATTATCTGGTCTGGGATGCCTGGTACACTTGGATACATAAGTAACACAGTAACTAATATATGTATATGAATGTTGATGATGCTGTAATGTTGTTGAAAGAGTTGATGTGTTATAAATTGCTAGAAAATGTTTAATAAAAAGTATTTTTAAAAATAAAATAAAATAAGATAACCAAGCTCAGAGAGCACCAAAGATCCCTCCCAAGGACTTCAGCCCTGAGCTACAAATATTCTCCTTTATTGCTAGTTCCATGTATCCAAATCTGGTTACAGAACCACATCCAATTGACTTATCCAGTTCCAAAGTCTCTTAACCCAAAGACAGGGTTTAAATTCCCACAATCATAGCCCACCATTAAATTTAAATTCCTACAGACTTAGCCTACCATTTTCAAATGGACCATAATGAACTGGTGGGCTATTTTTATGGGAATTTAAATTTAATGGCAGGCTATGTTTGTGGGAATTTAAACCCTGTCTTGGCTTAAGAGGCTTTGGAGCTGGATAAGTCGGTTGGCCATGGTTCTGTAGCCCACCATTAAATTTTAAAAGCCCACAAATATAACCCACCATTTTCAAACGGATCATAATGAACTGATGGAGCTCAGACAGGAGGGGAAGAAGGGAATTAAGAGTTCAGATGGTCTTCCCCCAAGGATTGCTTTCTCTTTGAAGATGTTTCTGAGAGTTGAAGAAGCTTCTTGGATGGGAAAGCAAAGCAACTTCAAAGAAAAACAAGAAAGTCCAGTTGCCTCTTGAAAAAAGCACCTTTGGGATTTCAGTGACAGTATTTCAGTTTATTTTTATGAGACGGAACTCCAGATGTCTTATTGGATCCAAAACAGCTTTTTCCAGCCTTAGTGGTAGAAGCCTTTGTTGACGCAAATAAAGATGAAATAAAGATGAAAACCGAAGTCCAGATCTCGTGTGTTTCGCAAACATCCAAACCTATGAAATTGCATCCTTCGCAAAGTTCCCGAAGATGTTGTCAAAACATTCCCTGATGATCTATAATTTTGCTGCTTTAAATGAGTTTTCATGACTTTACTGCTAACGGTGGAGCTTCCCCCCCTCCCATTATTTGTCTTCCTTTTAATTTAAAAAAAAAAAACATTATAAGTTGTGTGTGAGAGAGAGAGAGCTTCCCAGCTACTTTCTTCTTGGTTCTCTTTATTCTTAAAATAGGAGGGAAATAGACTGGCCATTAAGTCCAACCCTGTGCTGTGAGAGCTCAGCAGGGGAAACCAATTTCACATGCAGAATTTCCTAAAAAATTTTTCCTTTGGATGAAAAAGGCAAGACATCTGTCTACGATGGAGCACAGATAACCCTTGACTTAGGTATATTTATTTACTTATGTATATCAAATAGAGCCTAGATTTTCCACCATAAATCACAATGATGCAGAATAACAGAATAAGAGAATTTTGGAAAGGATCTTGGAACAGTGGTGGGATTCAAATTTTTTTTTTTATTACCGATACTATGGGAATGGCTTGGTGGGCATGGCAGGGGAAGGTTATTGCACAATTCCCATTTCCTCCCCACCCCACTAACCTGCTTTCCAGCTCCGTTCTCCTGTGCAGGGCAACCAAAGAAGACCCAGCCGATCAGCTGGGACTCCATGGGAGGCAGAGAATAGATGGAGGCCAGTCAGAGGTGGCATTTGCCAGTTATCTGAACTACTCAGAATTTCCACTACTGGTTCTCCAGAACTGGTCAGAACCTTCTGGATACCACCTCTTCCTTGGAGGTCTTCTAGTCCAACCTTCTGTTCATGCAGGAAACACTATACCATTCCAGACAAATGGGTGCACAATCTCTTCTAGAAAACCACTAGTGTTGGAGCACCCACAACTTTTAGAGCAAGCTGTTCCATTAGCTAACTGTTCTCACCGTCAAGAATTTTCTCCTTATTTCTATGTTGATTAGTGGACTGGAGGTTAAAACATATGAAGAATGGTTGCAGGAACTGGGTATGTCTAGTTTGAGGAAAAGAAGGACTGGGGAGGCATGATAGCAGTTGTTAAGCCTGGGATCCCCAACCAAGGTTAGGGAGACAAGCTAAACAGAATGTGCAGCGTTAGTCAGATAGGCATACAGATAAATGAGTGAGATAAGTTTGTATGTTTGTTAACATACAGTAAAAATAACAGATACGCTTGTGCTATCAAAATATAGTTTATTCCATTATGAGTTCATAGCATAGTCAAAATAACAGTCCAATGGTCATGTATCATTTAGTCAGTCCATTCAGGGATATTCAGTTAGCAAAGTCCATGCAGAATATCCGATGTCAGTTCACTTACAAATCAGTCTTTTGTTTCTCTCCCATTCGAGCAATGCAGTCTTGATTCCAAGCAGTAATCAGGGATCATCAAAGCCAGAGAGAAAGCAAGCTGTCGTCTTGCTTCTTTTAAAGTGCTTTCACAACCACTCCCCTAATTACATTCCCATAGTTAAAGTTGCAGACACTTTAACTAACAAACTATGATTACTTAGTTATTATTTTACCTAAACCAGTTAGGGCAAACAATGTTATCCCTAACATTCTCCCCTTTTAGGTTAAATAATAATATAACTATTTACATCTTTAAATCATATTTGTTACAATTCTCTTTAAACTTGCTTACTCCTTGAGCTTTTGTAAATTGGTCTGCAATGTTTTCTTCTGTCATGCAGTATTCCAATTTAATTAGCCCATTCTTTACAGATTCTCTAACATTTAAGTATCTTAAATCAGTATGCTTTGATCTAGTTTTTACAGCAATGCCAGTAGCTAACTTTATGGCTGCTTGGTTGTCCTCGTACACAATAATGGAATCTTTAACAGTTATACCCATGTCTAATAATAACTGTTTGTACAAAATTAAGTCAGTGCATAATAATGACAGACATGAAAATTCCGCTTCCATCGTGGACAAGCTGATATGCTGTTGTCTGATTGACCTCCACCCTATTAGTATCTTACCAAATAATATAGCCATCCCAGATGTTGATTTTCTAGTGTTTATATCATTTGCAAAACTTGCATCTGCATAGGCACTAAGACTCAAATCACCCTTTGGTTCTATATACAATGCATGGTTCATTGTTCCTTTAAGATATCTTAAAATTCTCTTTAATGATTGCCAATGACATTGATGTGGATCTGAATTAAAACGTGCCAGCTGATTTACACTATAAGCTATATCTGGCCTTGACCAATTGCTTATATATGATAAGCTGCCAATCAAAGATTGATATATGGACTTATCAAATTTGGGACTTTGATCATTAGTTTGGCAAACCTCCTGACTCATTGGAGTCTTTGCCAGTTTACAAAGTTCCATTTTATACATTTTAATTAATTGGCAAATTTTATCTTCTTGAGATATCTTAAATCCATTTTTTGTTTTGTTAATTGTCAATCCTAGATACTTTTTAATTTCACCTAAATGCTTTAATTTTATCTTTTTGGCTAATAATGATATAATCTCATTAGCTTCATTATTAGTCTTAGTTATCAAAAAAATATCATCTGTAAATAATAACAATAATGGCACCATTCCATTATTTTCTCTTTTAAACACACATGGATCTGCTAAACCAGATTTAAAACCTATATTGTTTAACTCTTTCACAATATATTGGTTCCACTCAAACCCAGATTGTTTCAACCCGTAAAGACTCTTTTTGAGTTTCCAACAATCATTACTATTTACTTTATTATCTTTTATAACAATTGGCTTTTTCAAATATATAGTATGCTGCAATGGTGCATGCAGAAAAGCAGTTTCTACATCTAAATGGTTAATGACATAGTTTTTCTTAGCTGCCCACACTAATGCTGCTCTTAAAGATGTTGCTTTAAGACTTGGTGCAAAAACTTCATAGTAATCAGATGCAGTTTGATTAAATCCTTGAGCTACCAACCTAGCTTTATGGGTAACAGTCCCATCATTTCCAGTTTTTACTTTAAATATCCATTTGCACCCAATGGATTTTTCTCCTGGAGGTAATTTAGCATCTTTATATATTTTCATTACCTTTAATGAATTTAGTTCTTTTTCCATTGCTTTTTGCCAATTCTCCTGATCCTTAGCAGGATACATCTTAAGTACATCTATACTAGTTGGAACTTTAGTTACTTGGCAAACTATACTTGCTTGATATCTATCAGTTGGTCTAGTTACACATGTAGTACGTCTAGGTATTACAGGACTTACAGGTGGACTTTCTTTTACTAACTCTTCTTGATTATCTAACTCTTCCTGATCAACTGTTTCCTCTTGTTCTGGTCCTATTAGCTCTTCTTGGACTTCTTCTTTAATTGGACTCTTCTTATAACTAATCTGTTCTTTCTGCCTTTTGTAGGGTTCAATAATTACTTCATTATTTAAATCTTGCTCTTATCTATTCCATCCTACATGTTCTAGGAATTTAGCATAGCACTGGTGTAAACTCTAGGTGTACCTGGTTCCCAGAATCTATAAGACCTATGATTAGATTTATATCCTACAAAAAATAATCTTTTAGCTCTATGCTGTCCTTTGTGTCTAAGTTGTGAAGGGATATGCACCCATGCTGGTGCTCCAAATGTGTGCATGTAACTTAAATCAGGTTTTGTACCATGCCACAGTGTGAATGGTAATTCACCTGTTGTTGAATTAACAACATTATTTAATATATGATTACCACACATTATTGCTTCTCCCCATAAATTGTCAGGTAATCCTGAATCAGACATCATAGTTCGTGTCATTGATTGTAATGTTTGGCCTCTTCTCTCTATAAATGCATTATGTTGTGGCCTATATGGTGCAGACTTTTTATGTTGAATACCTAACATTCTTAGTCTGTTCTGGAATTTATTATTTGTAAATTCCGTACCATTATCTGTTATAAGAGTTACTAATTTCTTTTTAGTTTTCCTTTCAGCAAATTTTATCCAATTAAAGAGATTTAGATACGTTTCAGTTTTGCTCTTCATTAAATAGCAAAACCCATATCTAGAATAGTGGTCCATTATACTTAATATGTAACGAGCTCCTCCTACACTTGGTTTTTTCAGACCTATTAAATCAGCAAATACTACTTCTAAAGGCTCTTTTTGAACTCTATTAGCCGGTATGACCCTACTCTTACTTTGATTACAGGCACTACATTGCAAATACTTATTACAAGGTTTCAAACTTATTCCCTTAGATAATTCAACAGTTTTCTTAATCATTTTAAAATTTAAATGCCCTAGCCTTCGGTGTAAGAAGTGAATACATTCATCATGAGGTTTTTTATTTTCATAAACCGTGTTAGCCACCTTTAAACCATCATCATTTAACACATATAATTCACCTCTTAAAGATGCAGTAATTTTCTTATCTTCTTTTTCAATTATGCAGTTATCTCCTTTAAAGGTAACCACATATCCTAGTTTAACCAAAATTCTAACTGAAATTAAATTAAACTTTAGCTGTGGTACATGTAACATTTTTACATTCTCTTTTATGAAAGAACAATATGCTATACCTTGCCCTTTAGCTTTCAGTTTCCAGCCATTGGCTAACGATATCTGCTGTGTACCCTGGGACATTTTAATAAAATTTTTGTTATCATTTGTTATACAGTGGGATGCTCCACTGTCAACCACCCATAAATTATTTTTTACAGCTCCGTTAGTATACATGGCTAACTCTAAATTTTTATTTATCTTTTGATGACTTTTTGTATTCTGGCCAGCGTTCTGGCACTTTGCCTTTTTACAAAATCTTGCCAAATGTCCTCTTCCTCCACAATTAAAACACTTTTTCATTATCTTCTTTTTGAGGTTGTTCCCTCCTTAACTCATTTCTTTCAAGCCTTCTTCTGGCCTCTTCAATCAATCTACCAGTTATATCAGTTAAAGTTAAACTTTCCTTTGGCAATATTTCAAGGGAAGTTACGTAGTTGTCATAACTTTCATAAAGTGAAGATAGAATTATGTAGACTTGGTGTAGTTCAGAGAAAATAAGCTCTTTCTCGTGCAGTTCTTGAAAAATGCTTTGCATATTTTTCAAATAACTCAGCATATCACCATTCTTCTGGAGATGCGTCCTGAAAAGCTTCCGTGTAAGATTTATGTGAGCACCAACATTATCTCGAACATAAATCCTCTTCAGCTTCTGCCAACACCCAACAGCCGTTTGCTCTCCGTGGATATGAGCAAGTTGTTGGTCAGTTAAGGTTAACCCAATTTTGCAAATAGCGTGTTCATTTTTATGCATAAATTCTTCTATTTTTAGTCTATCTTCATCATCCTCTGGATCCCATTCCTCTACATTTGGTGGATTTTCAATTATGTTCCACAGACCTTCTCTTCGTAGAAGTAGACTACATTTCATAGACCATGATACATAGTTTGTTCCATCCAGCTTGGATATAAGGGACAAACTTTGTAGATTGACTTGTGCCATGTTTTCTTTATATGGATATAAAACTATAATTAATAAAACACAGCTGTCTGTTTACTGTTATGTAAAACAACACAAACTCTCACTTTTACATAAATCTGTTTTATCCTAGTTAAACTGACTTTGCAGCCTCTGGGCCCATAACCAGTGTTAAGCCTGGGTTCCCCAACCAAGGTTAGGGAGACAAGCTAAACAGAATGTGCAGCGTTAGTCAGATAGGCATACAGATAAATGAGTGAGATAAGTTTGTATGTTTGTTAACATACAGTAAAAATAACAGATACGTTTGTGCTATCAAAAATATAGTTTATTCCATTATAAGTTCAAAGCACAGTCAAAATAACAGTCCATTAGTCATGTATCATTTAGTCAGTCCATTCAAGGATATTCAGTTAGCAAAGTCCATATAGAATATCCTATGTCAGTTCACTTACAAATCAGTCCTTTGTTTCTCTCCCGTTCGAGCAACGCAGTCTTGAGTCCATGCAGTAATTAGGGATCATCAAAGCCAGAGAGAGAGCAAGCTGTCGTCTTGCTTCTTTTAAAGTGCTTTCACAACCACTCCCCTAATTACATTCCCATAGTTAAAGTTGCAGACACTTTAACTAACAAACTATGATTACTTAGTTATTATTTTACCTAAACCAGTTAGGGCAAACAATGTTATTCCTAACAGCAGTCTTCCAATATCTCAGGGGATACCACAAAGAAGAGGGAGTCAACCTATTCTCCAAAACACTTGAGGGCAGGACAAGAAGCAATGGACAGAAATGAAACAAGAAGAGAAGCAACCTCGAACTAAGAAAAAAATTTCCTGAATGTTAGAACTGTTGTGTATGAACCATAGTTAATAAAGTATGAGCTTGAGGTAAAGTGCAGGGTTCTGGCCCTGCACTTCTGATTGGCTGTAAGATGGCTAGATCAGATTGGTTAGTTCTGAGAAATCCGATTGGTCCTTAACAGAGAATTCTTATTGGTTAAAAGAGCTAGCGTTCATAGCTCGTTATTGGACAATTCTCACAAAGGTTGCCGAAAAAAGGCAGAGTTCACTGTTGTTGTTTTCAGAAGTCACTATGCAAATAAAGAGCTGAAAGTTCACTATTCAGAGGCTGTCTCCATTTACTCCGACCCATGTTCAGTACTTAACACTGGTGACGAGGGTGGGATGTGGAGACGTCTGAACCGAAGAAACCAGGAAGCAATACCGAGCACGTGATAGACGACGCCAACAACGGAACCATTTCCGGCGGCATCGTACCACCCACTCCCTTCGATCCGAACCAAGAGGATTGGGAATCCTACATGGATAGCTTCCAAATGTTTCTCGAGACGAATAACTTGAAGGACGCCACACCAGCAAAGAAAAGGGCGCTGTTTCTGACGCATTGTGGCCCAGCCGTATTTAAGATGGCTAAAGCACTCGCCAAACCTCAAGAAGTGAAAGCCATGAGCTGGGATGACCTCGAACCCATCCTGAGAGACCATTACGCGCCAACCGTGCCTACGCTTGTGAGACGCCATGAGTTTTATCAGAGGAACCAACAAAAAGGGGAAAGCGTGGCCGATTTCGTGGCGGACATCCGAAATTTAGGGGGCCTTTGCGGGTTTGCCGATTTAGAAGAGGCACTGAGAGATCGAATAGTTCTGGGATTAGATGCACTAGGCGTGCAAAGCAAGCTGATGGCGAAAGGCGACATCAGCCTTGCTGACGCCATTGCCGAAGCCACAGCTGCGGAGGCGACCAAAAAGTCGGCTGCACAACTACGGCGAAGCTGCACTCCGGTACCATCACTGGCCAGCGAAATCTCACCTAGCACAGAAGGGCAGCTATCAACAACGCACCACGAGGACCTCTCTTCATCGTCAGACAGCGACAAAGAAGGAGTCCATCGACTGTGGTCCGATCGGGACCCTCATCCAAAGCCCTTACGTCCTTGCGCTGGCTGTGGAGCCAACCATGCCAGGCCCGAATGCAAATTCCGCGACGCACTCTGCCATGAGTGCAGGAAACAAGGCCACATCGGCCGGGTCTGCTGCAGTTTACCAGGACCCAGCCAGGCCTCAAAAGGGGCCAACTATTGCCAATCGACAGGAAACCATCCTGTAAGGCGAGAGCCAGTAAACCACTCCTACAGAAATCGAGCTTTGCAAAGAGAAGAGGCTCACCATACTATCACTATCAGTCACGCCTCAGCTTTGGACACTAAGAAAATCTGGGTCACAGTAGCCATCGAGAACCAGCCTTGCCACATGGAGGTCGACTCGGGATTGTCCCTCTCGATGGTGTCTTGGAAGACACTCAAGCAGCTCATCCCCACAATTCAACGCCAAGACCTCCAATTTCAACGCCTCATCCTCAAGGACTACCAAGGAAATCGAATCCCCGTTGTTGGGTCCTGCCGAGTCCGAGTCTCCTTCAAGAAGCATACAGCGTACTTACCTCTAACGGTCATCAATAGAGATAGGCCTTGAACTCGGCATTGAAATGGCCGGTGTGAACCGAGTCAGTGGTTGTGAGTGGGAGGAAGACCTTATCTCTGAGTTCAGCGAGGTCTTCGCGGACAGCTTAGGTGAGTATAAGGGGACCCCTATCTCATTCAGTCTAGATCCAAAAGTAGCTCCCATTCGCTTGAAGCCCTGTCAAGTTCCGTTCGCTCTTAAAGCAAAAATCGACAAACAACTCGACAAGTTAATTGCTCAAGGGGTGTTGAAGCCCATCGATCACTCTCCATGGGAAACCCCTATTGTAACACCCATTAAGCCAGACGGGTCAATCCGAATTTGTGGGGACTACCGGGCCACTTTGAACCATGCCCTACAGCAGAATGCGTATCCAGTTCCGGTGGTGCAGCACCTCCTCCATTCCTTGGGGGGCGGTAAGGTTTTCGCTAAATTAGATTTAGCCCAAGCTTATCAACAATTACCAGTGGATGAAAAAACGGCTCAAGCCCAAACAATTGTAACGCACAGGGGTGCCTTTAAATGTACCCGATTGCAATTTGGAGTTAGTGTAGCCCCGGGGATCTTCCAGAGCCTTATGGAAAGGTTATTATAAGGAATCAAGGGAGTCGTCCCTTATTTTGATGACATATTAATTGCAGCCCCTACCCAAAAAATCTTACAGGACCATTTGAAATGCGTCCTTAAAAAATTTCAAGAGGCCGGACTTAAGGTGAAAAAAAATAAATGTCAATTGTATACTGACAATGTTGAGTTTCTAGGGTACCGGATTGATAGCCAGGGCATTCATCCTACCGAGAGTAAATTAAAAGCGATCAAAAACGCTCCCAGGCCACGCAACAAGGCCGATCTCCAGGCGTTCTTAGGCCTCATTAATTTCTATAATGTATTTTTACCACACAAGGCAACTGTCGCTGAACCGTTATACCGATTATTAGATAAGAAAGCATTGTGGGTATGGGGTTAATGGGAAGAGCAAGCGTTCCGGAATGTTAAAAAAACTGCTCACATCTGACTCTGTACTTATGCAGTATAACGAGACTTTGCCATTAGTTATAACCTGTGATGCATCGCCTTTCGGGGTGGGCGCCATTTTGAGCCATGTACTGCCTAATGGGAATGAAGCCCCTGTTGCATATTTTTCAAAGACTCTTTCACAAGCAGAGCGGAACTATGGACAAATTGATAAAGAAGCCCTTGCAATCATTTCAGCTGTAAAAAAATTTCATGAATATGTGTATGGAAGGACATTTACCATTATAACTGACCACAAACCGTTGCTAGGGATAATAGCCGGGGACAAGCCAACCCCCTACATATTATCCCCTAGAATGACCCGATGGTCAGAATTCCTAGCTGCTTATAATTATCGCCTGCAATATCGCCCAGGGAAAGCCATTCCCCACGCCGACACATTAAGCCGAGCACTGCTTCCAGAGACTCTCAATGATCCGGCACCAACGGCAACCACGTTGCAGATCGAAACACTCAACTCGCCACCAATGACAGCCCGAGACATCGCAAGAGAAACCAAACGCGACCACACCCTAGCTCGAGTCCTAGGCTGGGCAGAACGTGGATGGCCATTGGACCAAGTACCAGATGACTTCGCACCATTCAAATCTTGACAGACTGAACTTTTTTCCAAAAAAGGCTGTATCATCTGGGGCGATAGAGTCGTTGTCCCAGAGCGACTCCAGAAGACGCTGCTGCGAATTCTGCATGAGGGCCACCCTGGCATCGTGCGAATGAAGGCACTTGCACGGAGCTACGCATGGTGGCCGGGCATGGACCGGCAAATCGAGCAGTGGGCTAAAGCGTGTTCCAATTGCCAACAAGTCAGCAACGCCCCACCAAAAGCCATGCCTACTGAATGGGAGACGCCACGTAGACCCTGGTCCAGAATCCACCTGGATTTCGTGGGACTAACCAAGGGCTATACCTTCCTGTTGACAGTCGACGCATATTCCAATTGGTTAGAAATTCATCGTATGACGGGTACGACCTCCGAGGCAGTGATCAAGATTCTAAACAGACTCTTTGCAACCCACGGATTGCCAGATGTCCTGGTGTTCGATAACGGGCCACAATTTACGGCACTAATGTTCGAGCAGTACCTCGCTGACCGCGGCATCAGCCATGCACTCACCTCGCCTGCGCACCCTGTGACCAATCGCCGAGCTGAACGCATGGTCCAATTTATTAAAAAGACTTTGCAAAAAGTGGACTATGACAATATCGATGACAAGGTCAATCAAATTCTCTTTTTGCAACACATAACTCCACATAGCGTCACCGGCAGAACTCCCGCCAAACTACTGATGGGACAAAGACTCCGCTCCCACCTCGACCGGTTGCACCCTGCTTACAAACCGGAAAAGCCAATAGGATCCAGCGGCCGCTGTCACACCTTCCAGGTAGGAGACCTCGTTTACACACTGAACTAATCGGGCGACCCATTATGGATAGAGGCGACAGTAGTACGAGTGACCGGCCCTAAATCCTACGTAGTGAAATGCTGTGACAATAAACTGTGGAAACAGCATATCGACCAATTACGGACACGACTCACAACGGCCAGTCAACAACTCCCCCATGACCAAACCGAGGGGAGGGGAGGGACGGAAGAAGATGAAGCTCCAGGGAATCTGCTCGAAGGGAGCAACGAACTAAGTGATACTCAGGAAATGGAGCAGGAAGGAGAAACGTTTGCACCGCAAGAAATTGCAGCTGAGCAAGAAGCAGAACCACTGCCAAACAACAATCTACCTCAACAGGATTGCAACCATCCAATCCAACGAAAATCCTAAAGAGTTAAAAGACAACCATCCTGTCTAAGGGACTATATAACTACGCCGTAATTAAGAAGCCAGGGGGAAGGGGTGTTGTGTATGTACCACAGTTAATAAAGTATGAGCTTGAGGTAAAGTGCAGGGTTCTGGCCCTGCACTTCTCATTGGCTGTTAGGCGGCCAGATCGGATTGGTTAGTTCTGAGGAATCCGATTGGCCCTTAACAGAGAATTCTTATTGGTTAAAAGAGCTAGCGTTCATAGCTCGTTATTGGACAATTCTCACAAGGGTTGCCTACATAAAGCAGAGTTCACTGTTGTTGTTTTTGAGAAGTCACTATGCAAATAAAGAGCTGAATGTTCACTATTCAGAGGCTGTCTCCATTTACTCCGACCCATGTTCAGTACTTAACAAGAACAATTAATCAATTAATCAGACAACAACTTGCCTCTAGAAGTTGTGAATGCTCCAGCACTGGACGTTTTAAAGAAGAGATTGGACAACCATTTGTCTGAAATTGTATAGGGTTTTCTGCTTGAGCAGATAGTTGGATTAGAAGACCTCCAATCTCCCTTCGAACTCTGTTGGCACAGTGGTTAGAATGCAACACTGTGGGCTACTTCTGCTGACTTCCGGCTGTCTGCAATTTGGCAGTTCGAATCTTACTGGCTCAAGGTTGACTCAGCCTTCCATCCTTCTGAGTTGGATAAAATGAAGACCCAGATTGTTGGGGACAATATGCTGACTCTGTGAACAGCTTGGAGAGGCACTGAAGTACTGTGAAGCAGTATATAAGTCTAAGTGCTATTGCTATTCAATAGAAAATTGGGTTGCTCCTTGATTTGTTTCCATCCGTTGCTTGTTGTCCTTCCTTCAGGGGCTTTGGAGAATAGCTTGACTGCCTCTTCTTTGCGGCAGCCCCTGAGATATTAGAAAACTGCTATCATGTCTCCCCTAGTCCTTCTTTTCATTAGACTAGACATACCCAGTTCCTGCAACTGTTATTTGTATGTTTTAGCTTCCAGTCCCATCATCCTCTTTCTTGCTCTTCTGTGCAGTCTTTCTAGAATCTCAACATCTTTTTTATATCATGGGTGACCATAACTGGATGCAACATTTCCAAGTGTGGTCTTCCCAAGGCATTATAAAGTGGTATTAACACATCACATGATTTACTGCATGATTCATTTAACAACTGCAACATTTCCTTTAACAATCATGGCAAATAGTGCCATAAAATCAGATGTGACTCACTGAACAACTTACTTGCATACATAGCAAGGCAAAATCTGGTCCCCATTGTGGTCATAAGTCGAGTACCTATAGACCCATGACAATGAACCTATGGCACGTGTGCCACAGATAGCACACTGAGTCCTTCGTGCCAGCATGCAAGCTGTAGGCAAACTTACCTCACTGCATATGCGTGTGCCTCACAGCTGATTTTTGGCCAGTTCGAGGCCTTTTTTGGCCTCCCAGAGGCTTGAGGAAGGCTTCTGCAGGCTTCTGTAGGCTTTTCAGGATGAACACTAGGCCCATTTCATCACTTCCTCTTTTTCCGGAAATACCAGAAGTGATGAAACAGGCCTAGTTTTTGGCCTGAAAAGCCTGCAGAAGCCCACAGAAGCCTTCCTCAAGCCTCTGGGAGGCCGAAAAAGGCCTCGACCTGGTCGAAAATCAGCTGTGATGTGCAGTGCGGGTAAGGGGGCAGTGGGGGGTGGGGATTATGCACACATGAGTAGGTGGCATGGGGGGGACACACATTGCCTTCTGGGTGCTGGCACGCGAGCGCAAGCATATAAGCGCGCACATAATTTTTGGCACAGGACCCCTAAAAGGTTAGCCACCACTGCTATAGACCCTTTGGACTGTCCAAGTAAATAACATATACAATAATATTTTTGCACAGTTGTTGACCTAATTCTCATGAAGATTTGACCGGAGTGATTTGCATTTCTAGGGTGGTGAAAGTCACAAGCTTTTTAACAGAGGTACTTTTGACAAGAGGGAAGAGAGGGTGGGTTTAAATTGGAGAAAAAATTAAGGCTTGGCTCAGCAATTCTTTACAGACCCACAATTGGCTTGTGACAATTGCCCCTCTTCAAAAGGTGTTTGAAATTCATCTTGATGCACACATCTCCAGGGGATCACAACTCTGGCAAGGTGTGAGGTTATGAAACTAAGAGGAAAAAAAAACCCCAGCCCAACTTATTATTTTCACTCACCTTCTTGGCAGCGGTGGAAAAGTAGAAAGCTACGGTGGATGGAGAAATGCTTAAAAAATTTATTACCAACTTGGCAACTGTGGTCAAGGATTGTGTAAGAGTGGAGGAGACAAGGTAAAAAAAAGAACAAAATAGAGAGTTTCCAATTTCAGTTTATATGGCGATGTGAGGGGTCCTTGATGCTCTCTGTGCTTGGTTGTTGTTGTTTTTTACTAAGCAAGTTAGTTGTTCAAGGAATTTTACCCCCATTTTAGGATTTTTTTTTGCCATGCTTGTTAAGTGAATAGCTGCAGTTGTTAATTTAGTAACACAGTTGTTAAGTGAATCTGGCTTCCCCATTGACTTTGCTTGTCAGGAGGTGAGTAGAGTAGAGTAGAGTAGAGTAGAGTAGAGTAGAAGAGAAAAGAAGAGAAGAGAAGAGAAGAGAAGAGAAGAGAAGAGAAGAGAAGAGAAGAGAAGAGAAGAGAAGAGAAGAGAAGAGAAGAGAACTGGAAGGGAACTTCAACCCCCTCTATGACTTCTTCTCTAACAGTAAGAATTAGGTCCAGTATAGCTTTTCCTCTAGTTCCCCCCTCTACTTTTTGGATTGCAAAATTGTCGATTAAGTTGATTAGGAATCTGTTGGATCTCCCACTTACTGCAGAGTTTGTCTCTCAGTTGATCTCAGAGTAGTTAAAGTCTCCCATTACTACTGTGGAATGTTTCCTACATACATTGGTTAATTGATTAGCAAAGAGTTCATCTATTTCTTCTGCTTGATTGGGTGGCCTGTAGTATACGCCTATAGCAATATCATTCTGTTTTTCCCTTTTCTATAGACCCATATGGATTCTAGGAATTTTTCATCCTTGGTTTTGTATAGGAGACTCTACACCAGGGGTCTCCAACCTTGGCTCCTGGAAGCCTGGCGGACTTCAACTCCCAGAGTTCCACAGCCAGCTGGCTGTGGAATTCTGGGAGTTGAAGTCCGCCAGGCTTCCAGGAGCCAAGGTTGGAGACCCCTGCTCTACACCATTTGGGACATCCTGTTAAATGATGGCAAGATATGGTTGTTGGATCAGGCTTTCAAGATTCTGTTATGATGTCCTCAGTGAGAACAATTAACCAGTGGAACCTCTTGCCTCCAGAAGTTGTGGCTGCTCAATCGCTGGAAGTTCTTAAGAAGAGATTGGACAACCATTTATCTGGAATGTCCCAAAGGTGCTTTTTCAAGAGGCAACTGTACTTTCTTATTTTCCTTTGAAGATGTTTCGCTTCTTGGATGAACTGAAGAAGATTCTTGGATGAGAAGCGCTGAAAAGTTGAAGAAGCTTCTTCAATGAGAAGCAAAATGTCTTCAAAGAAAAACCAGAAAGTCCAGGGTCCTCTTGAAAAAAAAACACCTTTGGATCAACCAGACCTGGATGATCTCCATAGACACTTGTCTGGACTGATATGGGATCTCCTGCTTGAGCAAGGGTTTGGACTAGAAGACCTCCAAGGTCCATTCCAACTCTATTTTATTTATTTATTTATTTATTTATTTATTTATTTATTTATTTATTTATTTATTTATTTATTTATTTATTTATTCATTCATTCATTCATTTATTTATTTATTTATTTATTTGTCAAGCATGTTTTAGATAACAGATATAAGTATAAGCATCTGTAAAAAAAAAATTTTTTTTAAATCTGTTATTCTATACTCTGTATTCTAATTACTAGGGAAGTTCTTGAATTGAGTTATCAGCCAAGTATTTTCTCTTGCTGTGGTTGACCAAAGGACATGGACAAATGATTGCTAAGATCTTTATACTTAAAAGTTCAACCAAATAACACATGAGCTAATTATCAGGACTGGCTGGTAAATTATGTTTTTGATATGAATATTATTCTTCCCTTTATGCAATGAAAATCACAAACAAAAGATAAATGTGTGCGATTAAAGGATAAGTCAGAATTTCCCTTCCTCTACCTACACAGTGTCAAAATCCTAAGATCACCTGCTGACCAGGTAATTAATAACTGCCAATTTAAAATTACTATTTTTAAATTACTTTTTCTTTTGTAAGAGGGCAAGAAAAAAAAAAAAAACCCAAAGGAAAAATATTGGATTTTCTTTTAGCTCCTGCACATACAGCTGGTAAATTTAAGGAAGCTAACATTTAACCTCGCTTGCAATGATTTTCTTATTATAGCTACTAACTTTAGGTCCTATTAAACAGTTGGGCATATGTATACAGTATTTTAATGATGGTACATTGGAGTGAACTTTTCCTATTTAAAAAGACTGTTTGCATTAAGGACAGAATAATTTGCAGTCTGGTGATTTTCCACTGAGAGACTGAAATTTTTTATTGGTCGATGGAGTAGAAATTGTAATTGGATGCATAGTTCAGTCAAAAAGCAGCTTGCTTGGTTTGGATTTAATGTATTGCGTGAAGCCAGCCAACGATGGCTTGTTCAATAAGCTACGACTTGGGTTATTCAATAAAAAGTAGTTTAAGAAACTGGAGCTTAATGCAAGGTAAAAGCCCAGTCAAAAACCAAACAGGAACATTTCAGTCCCCCCAAGATATATACTAGGTATTGTACCAGTATTTATTCCAAACTTGGCAACTTTAAGATGTGTGGATTTCAACTCCGAGAATTGAACCAGAAGTTCAATTCCCCAGCAGTTATCCTCAATTATTCATTGCAGGTTGTAATCTGCTCACATTTGCAAATTCTTTATTTTTCATTTACCAGGTTCTTTTATTTTTATTCCTTCCTTCCCTCCCTTCCTGTTTCCTTCTTTCTTTTTTTCTTTCTTTCCCCTCCCCTTCTATCCCCTTCTCTTCCCTAAGCCTAAATTTTGGGCTCAATTGTGATCATAAATCAAGGATTACCTGTATGGAGTGTTATATATTTGCAACCAGCTTGTGCAATCTGGGAATTGGAGTGAAGGGGTGACAAGGAAATGTATGTGATTTTCAACAACTTCATGAAAAAAATATTAATGCTTGACTTTATTATTATTCTTTTTTAAAGAATGGTTTGAAGGTTTAAATGGATTGAAAAACCAGATTTGAGGAGGCATAATTCATTTCTCGAGAGCAAGGAGAAGGATTCACAAAATATTTTACTCTCAAAGGTAGGATAATCCAAAATGGATGGCAAAGGGGGGAGAAACTATTACTCAAAAGAAAAAGAAATGTAAACTACAAAATCAAAAGGTATTATTAATGTGGAGAAAAAAATAATAGGTATGATGTATTGTCTATTATGTGGCCTCAGTTCCAAAATGAACGAGTTGAACTAGTAGGCACTATAAGGAAGAATAAATTTAATTGAAATTTTTCTAAAGTGGATATAATCTTTGGAATTCTGCTCATTGGTTATAGAATCTACAGAAGTAATAGAATGTCACTCTTGTAATGATACCGCAGCATAAGTCAATGAGGCTGTTGAATGCAATAAATTAGATGAAGCAGATCAAATTTAGTTGCAGAAAAATTTTGGTTCAAAATATCAAGTGGGGAAAAAGGCATATCATATTTAAGGAGCTAAGATTATCTCCATACTGAAGCTCCACTGGTGATTCCCAGTTGAAGAAAAAAACTTGGGACATGGAGGGAAACTAAAATATTTCAATAATTCTAGGCACAATAAATTACTGGAGTAATGATGCTATGTGATGGGAACTTTAGTTTTGCATCAGGGAGCTGACAAATAACCTTTCAACAGAAGGTAATATTTGTAGGTCAGGGTTGAACTGTTGGATCCTTGGTGCTCTCTGAGCTTAGTGGTTTTCCTGGAGATGTTTTCCTGGAGATGTTTCACATCATCAGTGCCAGAATGGAGTGGGTTTTGCAGAGAGAAGGAGAGGGAGGAGAAGGGGAGGGGGAGGAGAACGAAAAGGGAGGAAGAGGAGGAAAGTATGGTTTTGGATGGAAGACAAAGGAGGGGGAGAAGGAGGAGGAGGGGGAAGAAGAAAAGGACTGTGGGATCCTTGGTGTTCTCTGAATTTGCTTGCAAAAATTGCACCACCTAGCTAGATAACCTATTCAGTGCTTTAGACAATCAGAAGACTAGCACAACACATGAACACCAACTAGCAGTTAGAAGACACAATGAAAACTCCTTAATTGCATAACTCATGGAGATCTGCCAGGAGAAGGGAACAGGTAAGGAACAAGGGTTGACTCAGGAGAAAAGGCTTAGGTGGATGGGGAATGGCCCCTCCCATAGGGAATAAAGAGGAGCGAAAGGGGAGGGGTGTTTGCAGGAGACAATTAGTTCAATTCATTAGGATGAAATCTATTCCTGATCCTTTGCCAAGTAATTTCTGCTACAGTGTGGCGTTTGGAAGATATTGGCCTGGCAACTCTCCAAGCCTGATAAAGGTCTGTAATTGTGAAATCTCATGAAAGACAGTTTGCCGGGACTTTGCTGGAGAGGAATTCACTTTAATCTAAATAAAAGGGGTTTTATTAGGGACGAGGAGTCAGCTTCATGATCTTGGGAAGCCTCGATCGGAACAGCTTGACAGACCATCTCTTCCCATTTACATCTCTTCCCAACTCATCAGAAGATATGTTACGGGTCCCCTGTCTTAAAGAGGGGCATCTATTAGGACCAAGAAGAAGGACCTTCTCTGTGGTGGCTCCCTCCCAGTGGAATCTCATTCCTGTGCAGATATGATTGCTCCCCCACTTCAACACTCTTTTAAAACAGCACTGAAAATCTGTGTGATGACCCGTAGTCTCTCAAAATAACCCAAACCCCAAAACATATATTAAAGTTCAGCAAAGCCTTCACTGTTTTATTAGGCACAGTTTAAAGTCATGAAAGTAAATAATGAGGCAAACAGAAAACCAAAACAAACCACATTGATGAGAGTTCCGAAGCAAGCCAAGATAATTAATCATAAACTCCAGGAAAATAACTGGGAAGAATGCCCAATACGCATGCAAAGGGGTTTGGTTGCAGCAACCTCAGGTCCCGAACGAAGGGGACGAGCATCAATCATCTCCACCATTACTGGTGGGGATACCTGTTGCTGAGGAATGAACCACTGCTTGACAAAATGAGCATCCATGAAATTGGCTGTGGCCCCTGAGTCAACCAAAGCTGGGATCTCCACCACTCCCGCACCAAGCACAAACACACTTGCTGGCAGCACAAGATGCTTCACCAATAGCGACTGTGGTAGAGATGTCGAAGATGTCAAAGGTGGCGAGGGTGGCAAGGTTGGTGAAGATGGCGGGCCTATGGACTTTACACCCCGACCTGCAGACCCCCGTAGGCCGAGTGATGCTCGTTTTCCACCACCACAGGTATTGCTGCTGTGGATGTCTTAACAGGACATTTGGCTGCAAAATGGCCTCGATTGCCACAATAGAGGCATAAACCATCACGATGATGTCTATTCTTTTCTACTTGAGTCAGGTGAGGGCAGCCAACACCCAACTGCATGGGTTCCTCCAAAGGCACTTCCACCAAGGGCGCCATCTTGCTGGAAACAGGTACGGTCTCTGTCTGTCGTCACACCCTTCGCTGCTGAAGTCTAGCATCGATACGAAGACACAAATTCATGAGCTCCTGAAGGGTGCGAGGACATTCAGTGCACACCAACTCTTCCAGAAGCTCCGACAACAAACCCTCCTGGAACTGGTCTAATAGTGCTGCCTCATTCCATTGTACATCCTGAGCAACCACCCGAAAACTAGCAATTTAATCCATGAATGAGCCGCGCCCCTGCTTCAACTCTCTCAAACATCTGTTTGCTGTTTGGCTTTGAACAGGGTCCTCAAACATGGCCTGAAACTGATGGCAAAACTCGGCATAATTGTCCAACACCTGGTTGGGCTGGGTCAGCAGAGGCATCACCCAATGTGCTGCAGAGCCTGACAACTAACTAATCAAAAACCCCACCTTATCCCAGTCAGTGGGAAAGTGCTCAGACCAAAGGCTCATGTAAAGCTGGCACCACCCAAAAAATGCTGGAAATTGGGCAAACAAACCATCAAATTTATCTGGCACTGCCACTGGGCATTTTCAGCGTGGCCAGCAGCTTGCATTTGTGCCACCTGTGCAATCAAAAAAGCCACTTGCTGGGTTAACTGGGCAATCTCTGCTCTGAGCTGATCCATGGTTACCCCACAAAAAGCAAAAATAAGTTGAAGGGGTGTCAGGAGTTAAAATGTGATGACCCATAGTCTCTCAAAATAACCCAAACCCCAAAACATATATTAAAGTCCAGTAAAACCTTCAACTTAACTTCACTGTTTTATTAGGCACAGTTTAAAGTCACAAAAGTAAATAATAAGGCAAACAGAAAACCAAAACAAACTGCATTGATGAGAATTCTGAAGCAAGCCAAGATAAATGTTAGGAATATAAGTCACCTAACAGCTATTGGGGTTGGAAATATATAAACCAGGATAGACATTTTAGTACTATGTCTTTAAGAGATTGCAAAAACTGCAATTGGGTGTGGTTACTCAAACAGCCATAAAATGGAGCCAGAAACCTGGGTTGTTTAGTCTTAGTCTTAGTCTCAGAAGAGAGTGTGGCTCAGTGAGTCTTTTTTCCTTCTGTTGGGAGAGTATTGCCGTTCCTCCATTTTTTCTTCGATTGACTGCTATTCATGGATTTGACGTAAGTCTGCTACTGAATTGTTTTTGACACTGGACTTTGTTATTGGATTATCCCTGGACTGAAAACTGACTGATTTAACCTGTGAATGACTTTGGAGTGCTTGTTTTGAACTTTGCTTAAACTGTTCTGGCAGTAAAAACCTACATTTAGTGTATCTGTGTGCTGTGTGTGTATTATTCAAACACAATTCTCAATATGTCTCCCTGTATGGGCTCATTCTCCTAATAGGGAATTACTTCAACACTGGTTATGGGCCCAGACCATACCAGGCTCAGATAACAGAGAGTTGTGTGAATGCACAGTACTGTATACAGACAGCTGTTTACTGTTTAATTGTGGGTTACTATCCTGGTAAAGATGGCACAAGTTACTTCAACAAGTCTATCATTGATAACCCGGTTAGATGGAACAAACTATGTTTCCTGGTCTATGAAGTGCAGTCTACTTCTGCGTAGAGAAGGTTTATGGAATGTAGTTCAAGACCCACCAGATTAAATGCTTAGAATCCAGAAAATGAGGACGATGCCAAGAAGCTTGCTGACTTTAAACAGAACAATGAACAAGCTCTTTGTATAATTGGACTAACACTGAGTGACCAGCAGCTAGTCCATATTCGTGGGGAAGAGTCTGCTGCTAAGTGTTGGGAGAATTTGAAGAGAATTTATGTTCATGACAGTGTAGGTACACACATACATCTTATATGTAAACTGTTTAGAGCACGTCTTCTGAAAGGTGGAGATACGTTAGCTCATTTAAACTTCATGAAAAGAACTTTTCAAGAGCTACATGAAAAGGAACTGATATTTTCAGAGCTGCATCAAGTTTACCTCATTCTTTCCTCATTGGATGAAAGTTATGATGATTATGTATCTTCACTGGAAGTCCTGCCCAGAGATAAACTGACATTGACTGACATAACTGGAAGGTTGTTAGAAGAAGCAAGAAGACGGCTGGATAGGGACTAACTGAGGAAGGAACAACCACAAGAAGAGGATTTGTCTTCAACTGCCTATACTGTTACGAAATGTTTTTCTTGTGGGGCTAGGGGACATATAGCTAAATTCTGCAAGAAGGGAAAACAACAGAATACTAGTAAACACCAGAAGGCTAAGAAGAATGTTAGTTTAGCTATGTCTAGCAATCCATGATTTGTGGGTTGTTGATAGTGGAGCAACGCAATGCATTACTAAAGACAGAAAAAGATTTGTAAAGATGTCCACGAGTAAACAACATGTATCATTGGCAAATGGATGGAAGATCAAAGCTTCAGGTCAAGGTACTGCATATTGTTCTTGTATAAACGAATGAAACTGACTGATTTAACCTGTGAATGACTTTGGACCACTTGTTTTGAACTTTGCTTAAACATTTCTGGAAGTAAAAACCTACATTTACTGTGCAGTGTATCTGTGTGCTGTGTGTGTATTATTCAAACACTACTCTCAAATACATCTCCCTGTATGCACTCATTCTCCTAATGGGGAATTACCTCAACAATAACTAATCATAAAATCCAGGAAAATAACTGAGAAAAGTCCATGGGAAGAACGCCAGCCAAAATAAACCTCTTTCAAGGTGAACACTAAATTAACTCCTGCAAATTCTAACTGCGCAGTTGCAAACTTGTATACATAGCTCCCACCTGCAAACCACGAGGAGGATCATGGTAATCTCCTCTAGAGTAGACCTCGCTTTTCCCTGATCCTCTCCCCCCTGCGTGACCTAGGGTGGAGAGGGGATGGGCTTGGATCCTCCTCTAACTGCTCAGCCGACCTCTGCCCTTCCCCAGCCTCCTCCACCACCTCTGGAGCCACACTCCCACTCCCTGTTGGCTGTTCCTCCTCTTCCTCAGGGTCAGTCTCCACCAGGGGCATGACAACCTAGTTCTGCCAAGGGGTCTGGAGGCCTCAGGGTGATACAAGGCCCATCAAATGGTTGGCTTGAATGTTGTCACAAGGGACAAAGGGGTTTTCTGGATTTTGTGTTGGGTTTTTATTTCTGTAAACTCAGGGGTGGGATTCTACTGGTTTGGCCCAGTTGGAGCGAATCAGTAGCTCTGACGATCGGCTGTTGGTCCCACCCTCCTACCCAGGATCTAAGCTATGCTTTATATCCTGTTTTTCAAGCTCATCTGGCACAGTGGATTGCTGCATGTCAGCTGTTTAACACACAGGGGTTGCTGGAGAGGGTCAATAGCAAATGCTCTGTGTACATGCAAACCACACATTTGGCATTCTTGTGCACGAAGTGTGAGCGCTCACCAAACCGGTTGTTACACCGGTTGAATCTCACCCCTGTGTAAGCTCCCAGAGTCTCCACGCACATCAGCCATCAGCCATATAAATTTTCTTCATAAGCAAAAATAAATAGTAAAACTCTCTCTCCGCCCCCAGCCCCAAGCCTGATTCTGCCTCCATTTCCAAATTCATGTCCAACCTTGGAAGATCTGCCAAAGGTTAATTTTAAATTATTGGAATTTAGGATGGTGCCGGGTGGAGCTGGCCTTCCTTTCAAGTAGACAACCAAAATTGCATTCCTTAGGCTGAGCAAGTCCTCTCCTTAAAGAGCTGGAAAAAGTTGGATGGGGGTGGATGGGGAGAGGGAGAAAGATCCTGTATTCTAGCAGATAAGTTGACTGCATTGGAGACTGTTGCTTACATACAAGCAGGAGGAATATCCTAAATTTCCTTTTGCAATGATATCCTCACAGTATTTTTTTTTATGTGACATTTAGAGCCATCGATAGGGTGTACAGTACATTCAAGCGAGCTGTTAAAATTTGCAGTGCAACCTGTGCCTTGTAGCACCTTGGTTGAAGTTGTTCTCACTCGGAGAAGGAAACAGAAGTAGGACAACAAACTTTACAGGACAGTTGACAAAGGAGAAGAGAAATTCTCCCAGCGACTCAGTGTACTTGCAATTTCTCCATCTACTGGAAAAATGCACATATAGCATGTCACCTTGGAGGAAGATGGCTTGAGTTTCCTCAAATTGGAGTCAGATTAACAGAGTTGGAAGGGACCTTGCAGGTCATCTAGTCCAACCCCCCATCCAAGCAGGAGAACCTACACTATTTCTGACAAATGGCAGTCCAGTCTTTTCTTGAAAGCCTCCAGTTGTGAAGGTCCCACAACTTCCAAAGGCAACTTCTGTTCCATTGGTTGATTGTTCTCACTGTCAGAAAATTTCTCCTTATTTCCAGGTTGAATCTCTCCTTGTTCAGTTTCCATCCATTATTCCTTATCTGGCCATCAGGTGCCTTCAAAAATAGCTTGACCCCTTCCTCTCTGTGGCAGCCTCTCAAATATTGGAAGATGCTATCATGTCTCCCCTGGTCCTTCTCTTTACTAGACTAGCCAAGCCGAGTTCCTGCAACCGTTCATTGTGTATTTTAGCCTCCAGTCCCTTAATCATCCTGGTTGCTCTTCTCTGTACTTTTTCTAGAGTCTTGACATCCTTTTCATAAGTGTGGTGCCCAAAACTAGATGCAGTACTCTAGGTGTGGTCTTACTAAGGCTTTATGGAGTGGTATTAGTACCTCACTCGATCTTGATTTTATCCCTCTGTTAATGCAATTTAGGATTGCATTGGCTTTTTTGGCTACCACCGCACACTACTAGCTCATATTTAACTGGTTGTCCACTAAGACTCCAAGATCCCTCTCACAGTGACTGCTATTAAACCTGGTTTCCCCCAGTCTGTATGTGTACTTTGGGTTTTTCTTGCCTAAGTGTAGAACTTCACTTTTCTTTACATGGAATTTCATTTTGTTAGATAGTGCCCAAGGTTCAAGTCTGTCCAGATCTATCTGGATCTTGAGTCTATCTTCTAGGGTGTTGGTAATTCCTGCCAGCTTAGTATCATCCACAAATTTGGTAAGTTTCCCTTCTATTCCTTCAACTAAGTCAATTATGAAGATATTAAAGGGTACTGGGCCTAAGACGTAACCTTGTGGTATCCCACTGCTTTCTTCCCTCTATGTAGGGTCTGGACAAGTTGTTTTTTTGCTGCATAGATGATATGTCTGCATGCAAGAGATCAGGGCAGGGACACAGTCCTACAAATAGGCCCACCTTAGTCATATGAATGAATAGTGGAAATTTAGGGTCCACGGAAGTGATCAAATTGAAGAACCGGTTATGTATTAGCATTCTTTGTGGTTTGGAGTGAAAGTGCAACATGATATGACTTTCTAAGTACAGGAGGCATCCTTTGGTATCATGGAAAGACCTCATGGCTAGGTTGAAGGTCAATCATGTTTGAAAGGTCAAGTAGTGGTTATTGCACAACTTTCAAAGTCCCAAAACTGCTTTTTTTCCCAGGAGGCAACTGGACTTTCTGGATTTTTTTTTGGAAGACATTTCATTTCTCATCCAAGAAGCTTCTTCAGCTCTGACTGGATGATGAGGAATGCAAGGATTTATATTTGTTGCAAAAAGCTGGTCATTTGCATCCTTTTAGAGAGGTATTGAGGCCACCTGGAGGTGTCAGGGTTCCAAGGGATGCCCTAATTAAACCATGAGCCTTGAGCCAATTTTCAAAAGAAATACAGTTGTTTATTAGGAGCAACATGTTGTCATGCGGTCAAATGAAGTTAGCTCTGCCTCATGCAATTGATGACCCTGTTTCTCCCCTTCCCCAGGGTGTGTCATAAATCACATTCTCCAATGGAGCACCTTCGCAAGCTGTAGAGATCACGCCTCTGGGATACAGCCTTGAGAATGGTACGTGTGAAATGTAACTCTGGCCGTAGCTGCTGCACCAGTTCTCTCTCTCTCCCCCCCCCCACTGCCCATGGGAACTCGATATCAAGGCATGAATGCTTTACAAGTTGACAGGAGGTTTATCTGTGTCCTGTGGTCCTGCTTCAGACAGCTGAAGAAGCTTCTTGGATGAGAAGCAAAACATGTTCAAAGGAAAAGTGGAAAGTCCAGTTGCCTCTTGAAGAGAAGCACCTCTGCTTTGTTTGGATAAAATAAACAGCCTGATACAAGGGTGTCATGCATTCCAGTTGTTCCCTAGTCACGTTGTTAGCTATCCAGAGCTGGTTTTATCATTTTTCATTCCAGGCGGTCTGATCTCACAGGACCCTGTAAAAAACACTTTGGTTCTGATGGCTTGCTAACCGCATACATTTCCAAAGCAATAAAGAAGATTTGAGGTATCCTAATATTTTCTCTTCCTTTACTTATTGCTGGAATGTTTGCCTTGTGACTAAGTAGGACGGATTGGGAGGAAGCTAACCACCAGATTGCAGGAACACAAGTGAGCAGTCAGACGAGGAGACCCGAACTCATTGGTAGCCTCACAGTGCATAGAACAAGGACATACATTCAAGCTTGCAGCTACTATGATTGTTGGACGAGCAGGCACAAAAACAGCCAGGGAAGTGATTGAAGCCTGGGAAACAGGGCGCTCATCAGTCAAAAGCTGTTCTGACCTAGGGTCCCAAAAGCACAAAGCTGACTCCTCGTCTCCATAAAGCCCCTTTTATTGAGGTTAAAGTGAATTCCTCTCATTCAGTTTCCAGCACAGACCTGGCAAACAGTCTTTCAAGAGATTGCACAACTCCAGATCTTTATCAGGCTGGGAGAGTTGCCAGGACAATATCTTCCAAATGCCATGCTGTAGCAGAATTTACTTGGCAAGAAGTCAGGAAGAGATCTTCACCCTAATTAATTGAACTAATTGTCTCCTGCAAACACCCCTCCCCTTTCACTCCTCTTTATTCCCTATGGGAGGGGCCATTCAGTGTCTACCTGTGGCTTTACTCCTGAGTCGACCCTTGTTCCTTCACTGTTCCTTTCTCCTAGAAGCTCTGCACATGTGCACACTGGGAACAGGCTCCAGCTGTTCTTCTGCCCCACTGATCTCCGACTCTGAAGGCAGCTGATTACTGTTGGACAGCCTTGGCCTCATCTCTGCCTCCAATGCAAAGACCTTGTCAGAGCCTTTCCCAGACTCCAGGACTGGCCCATGTTCCTCCCCAAGCTCCTCACTGTCCAAATCTGCCACCAGCTTCACTGGCCACTGGCAGGCCACAACAACAGCAGTGCTGATTTACCATCAGCTTATCAAGTACAGTTTAAGAAGTAATAGCTTGGCAGCAAAAGGAAACAATAGCCAATGACTTAAAAGCCAGCCATCAATACTGCAATTGACAACTAAAAAGTCACACACAACAGGCACCCTATTAATACCACATACAGAATAGCCCAAAGCACAGACTCTGCTAGAGAGAAGTTCCCAGAGGTTGAGCCCCAACATGAGTCCAAAAGCTCAGAAGACTAAACTTCTAGTCCTGGTGACTGACCCAGATTAGATCCTGCAACATTATCCCTGGGACACATATGTTCACCTTCATTCATGTTTGTCCTTTGTCGTGACATAAAAGCAAGCCAGCTGATCCCATTTTATTGGATTATATCAGGTATCCTCAAAGTATAACTCACAATTATGCAGAGATTCATCTAATGTCCAGTCTTTAC
Organism: Hydrophis major; assembly: GCA_033807585.1. Taxonomy (NCBI): domain Eukaryota; kingdom Metazoa; phylum Chordata; class Lepidosauria; order Squamata; family Elapidae; genus Hydrophis; species Hydrophis major. Next base: position 2,142,358 of record CM066330.1, on the reverse strand, counting down.
CCCAATAGTTGCCTCCATAGTGTGAAAAGACGGTGATCTTCATCCCACAGTGTTATAGCAAAGGAAGACTCCAGCACGATGCTGCAGTCCAGGTAAGAATGCCCAAAAAACTCCCTCAGCCCTCCAGAGATCAATTCAGTGACCAATCAGAATTACAGATGTGATCACGTGACATGAACTACATCTCGCAAGAGGCATTAACTACATTTCCCATTAAGCATTCCCTTAAGGAGACAGCTCTCATTCCCAAATTAGCTACATACTATCTAACCAGCACAACCCCCATCCTACACCCGAGCTACAGATAGTCACCATTATGGCAAAAGCTTCTAGATAATCAACTACAAGTCCTAGGAGATTCACACTGCAACATCTCCCACATAAAGGAACACTGAAAATCATTGTTCAGTAATAACTGGAGGAATTCATGCATCATTGCCTGGATGCCACTGAAGTGATGGCATTCTAATTAGCGAGTGGCTAAGTGGGGGGTTGGATAGCATGCCAATTAAGTGAATCCACTGGGAAAAAATGTGCCCTCAATGTGCTAATCCAAGGGAAATATGATATGGGGGCACTACAATGGTCAAGTCTGGAGGCAGTAATGACTGGATAAATTGGCAGAGAGCACACTTATCGCAATCTTCAGAGGATGCAAAAAATGGGCGGGGCGAGGGGCTAAGACTTCAGAAATAATGAACAAATATTCAAAACGAGAGAGAAAGGTTAACAAGAATATAGTGACATTTAACAGATACATGTGTGAAGTTCTCCATGTGAAACAGCAATCCAATCCTCCAGATATTGGGTGGAGAATGCCTTGGAAATTTTTTGTGAAAAAGAACTCGGAACCCTAACGGAATAACAGAGTTAGAAGGGACCTTGGAGGTCTTCTAGTCCAACCCCTGCTCAGCAGGTGACCCAAAACACTTTCAGCTTTGGAGAGGGCTGTAAAGTATTGTGAAGCGGTATAGAAGACTGTTCTTGCTAAGTGCTAAAGAAGGAAGGGAGGGAGGGAGGAAGGAAGGAAGTGCCCACTGCCAGCAGTTTGATCCTGACCAGCTCAAGGTTGACTCAGCCTTCAGCCTTCATCCCACAGCGTTATAGCAAAGGAAGACTCCAGCACGATGCTGCGGTCCAGGTAAGAATGCCCAAAAAACTCCCTCAGCCCTACAGAGATCAATTCAGTGACCAATCAATTTTGGACTCATGTTGGGGCTCAACCTCTGGGAACTTCTCTCTAGCAGAGTCTGTGCTTTGGGCTATTCTGTATGTGGTATTAATAGGGCGCCTGTTGTGTGTGATGGTAAAATGAAGGCTCAGATTCTTTGGGGGAAAATATGCTGACTCTGTAAAGTGCTTACAGAGAGCTGTAAACACTGTAGAGCAGTACATAAGTTTAAAGGCTATCACTATTATGCTGTATATTGTAGAAGTGGATGCAGATCTTTCAACTTCCAACTAAAGGCACACTGAGTTGGTAAACATCCAGGTAAACATCTCTTATCTTGTTATACCTCACAAGAAACTGACTTGTTTGTTCCCAAACAATTCCCCCCAAAGAATCTGAGCCCTCATTTTACCATCCTCAGAAGGACTGAAGGCCGAGTCAACCTTGAGCTGGTCAGGATCAAACTGCTGGCAGTGGGCACTTCCTTCCTTCCTTCCTCCCTCCCTTCTTTAGCTTGTTCTCTCCCTCTTTTTTAAAAAATGTTTTTATTGGTTTTTAAAAACAAACATAAACAAACAAAACATAAAAACATCAAGTTATCTTCCATAGGTGTACATAGAGTGTGCAGGTTGGATTACAAATTGTTTTGTGCTTCCATTTCATAGTCTTCAATTACAAGTACATTGCATATAATCTTATATTGTCAATCAAAATTTAAATACCTTAGTATCATTATTAATCAATCATTTGACTATACTTTTATTCATTCATGTTTTACAAGATAATCATAATTTACTTAGTTTATTTTATAACAGTTCATATTATCATCCCAAATCTATCCTAAAATCATTTTGTAGATATAATAAGAAAGAAGTACATCTTTATATATTTATTATTTTCTAAAAGTCTACATATTTCATTACTGTATTTTATTGTCTAACCATTGATAGAAAAGATCCCAAATTTTATAAAATTGTTTATCCTCTTGTTCTGTAATTTCAAATGTCAATCTACTCATTTCAGCACATTCCAATATTTTCTTTATGATTTCCTCCTGTGATGGTGTTTTCTCATTTATCCAGTTTTTAGCAAATACAATCCTAGCTGCTGTTAATACATTTACAATCAGGTATTTCAAGTCTTTGCTATATATTTCAGGTAAAATTCCCAATAAAAATATCTCTGGTTTCAAATCTGTTTTTTTGTCATTTTTTCCAACCATGTGTGGATTTTAGTCCAGTATTTTTTAGCATCCACACAAGTCCACCACATATGATAATGTGAGCCAGGTGTCTGATGACATTTCCAACATTTTTCGGATTTATTCTTGAACATTCTTGCTATTCTTGTCGGGGGAAAATGCCACCTGTAAAACATCTTATACAAATTTTCTTTATATGCTGTTGACATTGTCATTTTATAATTTTGAGACCACAATTTTTGCCATTTCTCTAAATCGATCCCATATCCAAAATTCTTCCCCCAAGCAATCATAGTTTCTTTAACTTGTTCTTCTTCTAGTTTAATTTCTAATACATATCATACAATTTTTTAATCACCTTTTCATCAGTACCTATCAAAATCTTATCTAAATCAGTCAGTTTATTATAGAAACCTTCTCTTTTAGAATCTTTATCATACCTTGAATGTATTTGCGCATATGAAAACCAATTCATCTTTATACTTTGTTCCTCTAGTTTTTGCATAGATTTAAGTTCACCCTTTTCATTCAATATTTCACCATATCTAACTGTTTGTTTCCTTTTGTATATTATAGGATACGAAAATGCTTCAATAGTCAATAACCAGACTGGAATTTTCAAATAACATTGTCTTTTAATCTTCTCCCAGTTTAACCACAGAGACTCCCGTATATAATGTCTTCTAAAATACCCCTGTGTTTTAGTTCCTTTGTACCATAAAAAAGCATGCCACCCCAACAACAGATGATGTCCTTCTAATGTCAACAATCTAGTATTTCTTAGTGTTATCCATTCCTTAACCCACATCAGATTTGTAGCTTGGTAGTACAACTCCCAATTAGGCAAACCAAATCCTCCTCTAATTCTAGCATCTTGCAAAAGTTTTAACTTTATTCTCGCTTTCTTACCTTGCCATATATATTTCAACACAATTTTATTTAAATCTTCAAAGTCGTCTTTTCCAAGCCTAATTGGAATTGCCACTGGCAAGAAGAGCTTCTCCTGGATCTACCAGGGATTTTGCAGTATTCCTGGGATCGACAGGATGTGCTCTTCACTTTCACCGTCTTTTCGGGATGGTTTAGATCTGATAGGACCGTCCAGGAGCAAAGACATCAGCAGTGATCTCAGACCTCCAAGATCACATGCCGTATCATCGCGATGCCATCTCCGCCCCCCAGTTTGTTCTCTCCCTCTTGTTCAACATTTGTATGCAAGGGTGTATTTGCAGCAATATGCCCCACACTCTGAATGAAGAAATGTTCCTTTTTATTCCTCAGAAGCCTCCTGTCAATCAAATTTCATTGGGTGACCCCAAATCCTTGTCATTGGAGAAACAGGGAATAAGTTCTATTTACTCTCTGCCAACAGCTTCTGATTTTATCTCCTTATATTTCATGAATGGATGAAAATCAGTTATTGTTTCTTCTTTGAACCCTTCACTGTTTAAAAAAACATAAAATGCTCCAGTCATTTCAACTTCATTATTTGTTTTGTTTTAAGAAAAGATGGTCTGGATTTCTAAAAAAAAAAAAAAAAAGAAAATAAATTGCTCCTTCTGCTTGATATTTTTTTCCAGTTTGACAATATTTTATATTTTTAGGTGTGTCAGACACACTGGTATATAATATTCTAAATACATGCCAGAGTTAGAAAATAGTTTTATGATGCATGCTGTTATTTCGAGGCTTCTAATAATACTCTGGATTGCATGTATTTGTTTTCATTTTCCTTTTATTTTATTTAAGATCCTGATTTGTCACCATCGTGAGTTGGAGACTGGGGGTGCTGAAGATATTTCCCTTTATCCTTGGTAATTAAATGTTAAGCATAGAATTAAGTTTACCAGGCAGGATGACTTTGGTGCAAACAGATACAGTGAAAAGCACAGGTGTGGGGTGGGAAACACTTGGAGGTGCGAAAGAAACCCTAAAAATTGTGGGGTTCATTTGCTTTGCATGAGCAAAATAGCACTAGCAATAACACTTAGAGTTATTTACCATTTCACAGTGCTTTCCAATCTTCTGTAAATGGTTTACAGAGTCAGCATCTTGCCCCCAACAATCTGGATCCTCATTTTACCTACCTCAGAAGGATGGAAGGATGAGACAACCTTGAGATGGTCAGAATTGAACTGCTGAATTGTTGGCAGCTGGCAGACAGCAGAAATAGCATTCTGCTGCACCACCGTGACTCCTAGGTACCAGAGAGGCTACAATTTTTGCCAGAACTTTTGGTTTTCTCACTTCTATTTGTAAGAAGTATATACTTCTACAGTCTTAGTAAGTAAAGCAAAGACTTAGTAAGGCCACACCTAGAGTACACCTAGAGCACACCTAGCATCCAGTTTTGGTCATCACACTATAAAAAGATGTTGAGACTCTAGAAAGAGTGCAGAGAAGAGCAACCAGGTTGATTAGGGGACTAGAGACTAAAACATATGATGAACGATTGCAGGAACTGGCCAGTTTAGTGAAGAGAAGGACCAGGGGAGATAGGAGAGCAGCCTTCCAATATTTGAGGGGCTGCCAGAAAGAGGAGGAAGGGGTCAAGCTATTTTCCAAGGCACCCAAAGGCCAGACAAGGAATAATAGATGGAAACTGATCACCATTTACAGAATGGTTTACAGAGTCAGTATCTTGCCCTCAACAATCTGGATCTTCATTTTACTGATGTCAGAAGGATGGAAGGCTGAGTCAACCTTGAGCTGATGAGAATTGAAGTGGCAGTGGGCAGAGTCAGCCTGCAATACTGCATTCTAACCACTAGTGGTTTAAAGAGATTAAATCTCTCTTTAATGTTCTTCCACCTGTTAACTTCTTGTGCTTCTCTGAGGGACTATGGAGAGTAAATAAATACTCTCTTCCCTGAAGTAATCCTTCAAATATTCAGTTATTTGGGGTTTCCGGTTTCGCGTGGCTTCGGGGCAGCAGGAATTCGCGACAGCTCGCGATTCCTGCTGTGCTAGCCGTCGAGGTACCCCTGACCCAGATGGGTCAGGGGGATATGGCTGCCCTGTAGGGACAGCTGAAGAGAGAGGGGAGTCGGACAGGGAAGTGGGGGTGTCGCAGACCCCCCCCCTTCTCCGGAAAAACCCCTTTTTCCCAAGGCGGTGGAGCGGCGGTCAGCAATGGCCGCCACGAAGAAGCCAGCAACCGGGTAAGATTGCGCTGGAGGAAATGTGAAGAGTGAAAGTTTTGTCTGAGCCGGGTCAAGTAACATCCTTTAAATTGCCTGGAACTGAGCTGTTTGAATTGCTGGAGGATACATTGTATCCCTAAGAAGAGCGAAAGCGGCGGAGAAGCTGTTAAAGGGAACTTTCATTTTTTCTTCACTCTCCCACCCCATGAAAACAGCAGAAATGTTTGGATATATTGGACATCGAAAGTGAATTGTTTTGAGAGTTGAAGCTAAGGAACAAAAGGATTTTTGGACATTGAAAAATTTAAGAAATTGGAAACCCTTGTTGGAGGTATGGATTTCTGATTATTTAAAATTGACATTTTAAGTGGGAAGGGAGAGGGAAAAAAAATTGGAGCAGAAGCTGAAAAAGGAGGAGATTGCCTAGAATCCCAAAGAAAGATATATGGTAATTGGACCTCTTTGACTAAACATTAACCCCAGAAAGAGAAAGAGAAGAAGGAAGAAAAGTATTAACTTTTGGAATTTTTTTTTAATTGTTTTTGATTAAAAATACTTGTGGTTGTTTTGGGAAAAGTTTCTCTTTTCATAATGGCATTGTTTGTGGATGAACTAAAGACTGAATATCAAAAATATAAAAAGGAAGATACTTTGGGCGCTTTGTTTCAATTCTTGGAAATGGCGTTATGTACTTATGAAAAGTTGATTACGCAGCAGAAGGACTGGGACAAGGAAGAAGAGGAAGAAGAAGCCATCTTTGATGAACAATGGGTCCCTTCCAGAGAGGAGGAGAAAAAGGATAAGAAAAAGGGGATTTTAAGAATTGTAAAAACAACCAAAGGAGAGAAAAATGAGCGAAAAGGTGGAGGCAAGGTTAGAAAGCAAAGGAAAAGGAGTGGAAAAAGAGAGGAGAAAAAACAAAGGGGTAAAAAGGGCAAGGAGAAGAATAAGCAGGAGAGAAAGGGGGGAGGAGAGGACTTGGTGGGGGGAAGCAAGATCTAAAGAAAAAAAGTTTATTTAGAGACAATGGGTGAATTTAATTTAGGATAAGAGAGGGATTCTGGAGGGTACATAGGTTTGTGTTTTTATATGTGTATTTAGAGTATAAAATTCATTATGTAATTTTAAAATCTTTTAAACAGAATCCCAAGAAAAATTGTTATACGAAGTACTTTTAAGTTAGGGTAATGAGTTATAGATGTTACTCCAATTGGTGTATAGGAGAAGTATAGTAAAAGAAAAAAGATGAATGGATAGTTGGAAATAGAACAGACAAAGAATGTTATTGAAAATGGTAATAAGATATGGAAGGATATATAAAGGCTTTGTTATGGTTTTTTTTTTTTTTTTGGATTTTGTATATTGATAAAAGGCAATAAAATTTTAATTAACAAGAAATAATTTGGATGAAAAGGAGAAGTAGGGATAAGATATGAAGTTAAATAGATAAAGTATTGATACTATAATTTGAAATTGTTATGCTCTATTAGTTTTTTACTATTATTTTTTCCTAGAAAAGAATTTATAAGCTGTTATGCCTTGATTCTTTGTGCATTGTTTTTATAAAAATGGTTTTTATATATATATATAAAAAAAGAAAATGATAATAAGATATGGAAGGATATATGGGGTGAATATGATATTTGAATTTGTGTCTGTGTGAAGAGTTTTAACCCGGGATCAGACAATCTTCAGAAAAAATCTTTTAGTTTTGTTTATGTTTTGTGTTTTGTATGTTTGTGTATTGTGTCTTCTGTAAAATTGTTAAAAATCTTTTTTTTTTAAAAAAAAAAAGAATTAATAAAACCTTGGAGGAATGTAATTGTAAACAAGTCAGAAAGAAATGAATATGATGACTATAAAATGGATAAATATAGAAAAGAAATGAAATTGAATAAGAGTAAAGAGAAATAATGAGAAATTTGCTGAAAGATATTTATGTGTCCATATGGAAATGGGGAAAATTAGAATTATGTTGTATAAAAATAATGTTTTATCCGACTTGTAAAAATTTATAATGTTAAGAGGTTTTATGTACTTAATGGTTAATGATGTGTTGTTTGTCTTTAAAATTAATAAAATTTGTTTCAAAAAAAAAATTCAGTTATTTGGAAAAAAATAATAATGGTGGGATATAAACAAACAAACAAACACATACATACATACATACATACATACATACATAAAACAATCTTGTTCTTTAATTTTATCTGAGATAGGTGTTCAGAAGAAAATATCTGACCATCATGGCAAAAACATCAGTTTAGCCCCCAAAGGGAGGAAGGAATGAGGAAGAAACTCAAGATTGTCCCATCTTGATCCTCTTAGGTAGAGAGAGAAAAAAGAACTATGTCAGATTTCAAAACTAATGTTCAATCTTTGAAGTAGACTCAGAAATAGACACCCCAGGAATTAGAACATAGAACAAAGAACATCGGAGTTGGAAGGGACTTTGGAGGTCTTCTATTCCACCCCCTGCTTAAGCAGGAGCTCCCATACCATTCCAGACAAGTGGCTATCCAGTCTTTTCTTAAAAACCTTTAGTGATGGAGCACCCACAACTTCTGGAGTTGTTCCACTGGTTGATAGTCCCTACTGGTTCCTACTTGTTCACAAGAATCTGTTTAATTAAAGTTCAACACTAAATTGGGACCAGATAAGGGTCAACATAATTCAGGAGAGGTTGGACTTGGAACACTTGTGGGAACAAAAGAACTCTAAGCTAATGACACATTTAACCCACCCCCCACCCCCACGTTCTGCCTGGTCTTCTCCTACAATGCATTGATTTTGAGTCCATGAAGGGATCTGCTGTAGAACCTGATAGCTTAGCGATAGAGATAAAAGAGAGGGATAGATGTCAGGTGATATTCTCATGTTTGTTATTGTTGGACAGAATTATTATATGTAATTAAACACCTAACTTGTTTTTTCAAGAGGCAACTGGATTTTGTTTTTGTTTTTTTTTCCTCTGAAGACATTTCACTTCTCATCCAGTTACCTCCTGATAAAACATCTTTGGGACAACCATGTCCTGAATGACTGAGAATCTCTACAGAGTTTAAGTTATACGATTTGGGATGAACACCCTTGGAATGGAGTGGGAGTAGGAATGGATTTTCAGAGGGAAAATTGCAGACTAGATAAACCAGGGGCACTACTCAGGTGGCCCTGAAGACACAGATAAACCTCCAAGTGGTCTCAACAATTCTCTAAAAGGATGCAAATGACCAGCTCTGTCTGCAAGGAATATAAATCCTTCCCTTCCCCACCATCCAGTGAGAGGTGAAGAAGCAAAATGTCTTCAAAAACAAGAAGAAGAAGAAGAAGAAGAAGAAGAAGAAGAAGAAGAAGAAGAAGAAGAAGAAGAAGAAGAAGAAGAAGAAGAAGAAGAAGAAGAAGAAGAAGAAGAAGAAGAAGAAGAAGAAGAAGAAGAAGAAGGAAAAGGAGAGGGAGAAGCAGAAGCAGAAGGAGAAAGGAGAAGGAGGATAAAGAAGAAGAAGAAGAAGAAGAAGAAGAAGAAGAAGAAGAAGAAGAAGAAGAAGAAGAAGAAGAAGAAGAAGAAGAAGAAGAAGAAGAAGAAGAAGAAGAAGAAGAAGAAGAAGAAGAAGAAGAAGAAGAAGAAGAAGAAAGTCCAGTTGCCTCCTGAAAAAGCACCTTTGGGACAACCATGACCTGGAAGACTGAGAATCTTTACAGACTTCAAGCCATACAATTTGGGGTGAACACCCTTTGAATGTAATAGGAGTAGGAATGGACTTCTAGAGAAAAAATTGCAGACTACAGGAACCAGGAGCACTACTCAGGTGGCACCAAGGACACAGATAAACCTCCAGGTAGCCTCAATGACCCTCTAAATGGATTCAAATGACCAGCTGTCTGCAAGGAGTATAAATCCTTCCATTCCCCACTATTCTGTCAGAGCTGAAGAAGCTTCTCAGATAAGAAGCAAAACGTCTTGAAAAGAAAAAAAAAACAAGAAAGTCCAGCTGCCTCCTGAAAAAACACCTTTGGGACAAGAAGTCAGGGACCTATCTAAATCAAGAATGAGAAGAAAATGGGGCGGTAGCAGCCCTCATGTATTTTTAAATACACACAAACACACATGAAGCTGATTAGAGTGACAGTCAGGAATGTAAATGCAAATAAGAGTTGAAGCACAATTATAGCGATATGTGTGTGAGACTATGCTCTGCATATTTAAAGCGGCCTGATTATCATTACAAGCAATGGCTCCAGAGACAGGCATTCCCATTGGAAAAATCAATAATATCACCTGTGATTGCTGCTGCAAGCAACATCAATTCAATTAGTGCTCAGATGAATACAATCTTTCCTACTGGGCTGTCGCTTATTAATTTCATTGGAAACTGATGGATTGCTATTGTCTATGGGTGCATCAGCTCCTGCAGTGGGAAAAAGAGAGCAATGCATCTTGTTCTGTCCTTGCTACGTCTTAGTCTGTGTGCAGCTCGACATGCAGCTAAACCCACCTATCCTCCAATAAAACAGACTCAATGCTTTATTGAAAGAACAGGATATGGTAAAATTGGGAAAAATTGGGATGCATACAATGAGAACCAAATACAAGATAGGTAATATTTTCCAAGATTATTTCTAAGTACAAATATAAAAATACAATCTTATGTACCTTTCTAGAATCCCTTTTTCAATAAAGTTTACCCATTATCTCTTAAAAACTTTTGTTTCTTTGCATCTAGCTCCCCACCATTGAGGCTTCTCGTCCCTTCCTTTCTCCCTTGCTTATACTTCTCCTTGCCCTCTTTATCCCCTTGTCTCTCCACCTCCCTTTTGTTCTGCTTTCCTCCTTTCTGTTGTTTTCTAACATGGTATCCACTTTTCACTTTATTCTTCTCTTTTTTGGTTGTTTTTCCAAGTCTTAAAGTCCCCTTTTTCTCTTTCTCCTTTCTTTCCCCAACTAAAGTCACTTGTTCATCAAAAATGGCTGCTTCTTTATCCCAGTCATCCTGTTCTGCAGTCAGCTTTTCATAAGCACAAACCGCCATTTCTAAAAATTGAAAAAGGGTGCCAAGAGAATCCTTCCCTTCTTGCTCTTCCTTTTTATATTTTTGGTATTCAAGTTTCAATCCATCCACAAGTGATGCTATTATAGAGAGAAAAAGTTTTTCCAAACAACCACCCAAGTGCTTTTAATCAAAGATAGTTCTCAGAAGTTATAAAATCACCAAGCAATCCAAATAAACTGTTTCTTTAAAGTACTTTCTCCTTCTTCACTTTCTCTTTCTGAGGTTAGAGTTTAGTCACAAAGTTCCATTTAAGATATATCTTTTAGAAGTCTTATTAATGTTTAATAACTCTTTAGAATTCTAGGCAATCTTCTCCTTATTTTCAAATTCTGCTCCAATTTTTTTTTCCTGTCCCTTCCCACTCACAGCAAAAAAGTTTTTTTTTTGAAATGTTCAGAAATCCTTATCCCTTCAGCATTTAATTACCTCCAATGAAGGTTTTCTGATTTCTCTTATAGTTCCATCCACTGTCAAATTAGGAAGGAGAGTGAAAAGCAAAAACAAAAAACAAAAAACCCTTTCCCTTTTAGAATTCCATTCGCCGCTTGTAACTCTCTCTGGAAACAATTTATCTTCAGCAACTTTCAAATTCCAGGGTACTTTCTCTTACTTTATCCCGGTCAAAAACCACTTTCACAACTCTTCTGACTTTCTTCCTCCTGCACAATCTTGTCCGGCTAAAGGTTTCTTTGTGGCGGCCATTACTGACTGCCGCTCCTCCGCCTTGGGAAAAGGGGGTTTTGCCAGCTGGGGAGGGGGTCTGCGACACCCCCAAACCTCTATCTGGATCCCCCTGTCTTCAGCTGCCTCTACGGGGCAGCTGTATCCCCCAAATCCAAGTGGATTAGGGGCACCTTGGCAGCGAGCGCAGCAGGGATCGCGCAGTATCGTGAATCCCTGCCACTGCTGAAGCCTTGCAAACCGGAAGTCCCAAAATAGATAATATTCAGTTACTGCTGAACATAACAATTAATAAACACTAGCAATTTAAATCTCATCAGTGATGCTCTGTGTGTGGGATGTGGGTTTGTCCTTGGATAGCCACAGATTAAGATGGATTCTTCTTCGTGCTTCTGCCTTCTCCAAATGCTAAAGGAAATGGAGTCTGGCTTTCCAGCAAACACTTGGTTTGAGAGTGCGGGCTGATGGGTAAATGGGTTGTGTCAGCTTCAAATAATATACTTGGCATTGGTCTCTCTGGCCACTAGATGGGGCTAGATAGCAGCAGCAGTACATAAAGACTGTATGTTAGGGCATATTTGTCCCTCCGGCCACTAGATGGTGCTAGAGAGCAACCACAATATATAAAAGTTATATGCTGGGGCATGACACACCTTCATCTCGGTTGCTCTAAATATAGGTATGCATGGATCTGTATATGTGTGAGTGTATATATAATCAGAGCAGAGTAGAATAGTGTAACAGAGTTGGAAGGGACTCTGAAGGTCTTCTAATCCAAATCCCTACTCAAGCAGGAGACCCTAGACCATTTCAGACAAATTGATATCCAATCTCTTCTTAAAAACTTCCAGTGTTGGAGCATTCACAACTTCTAAAGGCAAGTTGTTCTACTGATTAATTGTTCTAATTGTCAGGAAATTTCTCCTTTAGTTTTAAGTTGCTTCTCTCTGTGGTTAGTTTCCATCCATTGCCTCAGGTGCTTTGGAGGATAGCTTGACTCCCTCTCCTCTGTGGCAGCCCCTGAGATATTGGAAGACTGCTATCATGTCACCCTAGTCCTTCTTTTCATCAGACTAGACATATCCAATTCCAGCAACCATTCTTTATATGTTATATGTCCCCTCATGTTCATAACTGTGCTGTCCTGCTCACACACATGCCCGCATGCACACACACACATGTAACAGTGCTTTAGTGGCTTTATTAATATTCCCCTGCAACTCCCTTCACCAAAAACTCAGAACTATTCCAATTAAGTCCAGCCACAAGCAGACCAATGCTGGTCCACAGAGCCATAGCAATACTAATAGCAGGTAGGCTTATACCTTGCTTTACAGTGCTTTGCAGCCTCTCTCTAAGCAGTTTACAGAGTCAGTCTATTTCCCTCAACAATTGGGGTCCTCATTTTATCAACCTTGGAAGGATGGAAGGTTGAGTCAACCTTGAGCTGGGTAGAATTGAACTGCAGGCAGACGGCAGTCTGCAGAAGTGGCCTGCAGTACTGTATTCTAACCACAGAGTCATCACAGTTTAATGGCCAATGAAACCACTTGAAGGCACTTGAAAGTATCCCAGTCCAAATAAACCCACCAGGGTTTAATTAAATCCACAACATAAAAGGGTTCACGAGGCAAGAAAAGTCCAGAGTTCACAAGGCATGATTCAAGTCAAGGCATGGTGTCAATCCAAAACGAGGCAAGAATCACAATCAGAAAACACACAGCTAGGAAATGAACACCTTGTTCCCAGCATTGCTTCCATCCCTCCACTGTGCTAAATAGCCAACTTCTGGTGCAGCCCATCAAAAAGGGCCAGTCTGCTCCCTTGCAAGTAATCTGGCTGACCTTCGCTGCTCCTGTCTTTTCTCTGCCCTACCGATCAGGTGCAGAAGGCAGTTCCTCTTCTGCATGCTTTCTCCACCAAAAGTCATTGGGCTGTCCTGCTGTAGCTATATTTGAGGCAAATTCCTCTCAGGTGGATGCTTGGAGCCATGTCCAACTCCCCTCCAGATGTGCCTGGAACTGTTTCATCTTCCTCTGAGCTGACATCTGGAGAAATATCTGGGGAAGCATCCAAGGAAGTCATTACAATAACTCAGTACAGAAACCTAACAGCAGGCTCTTTGCTATGTCACAGTAACCATGCAACAAAGCTTATGATGATCAGCATCACCAAATAGCTGGCGTTATGTACAGGGACATCTGCAGAGAACGTGGGCTACACCTTCCCAAATCCAGAAGAGAGATTCCACAGATAATAATAATAGGGCTAAGCACTCAGACAAATCAGCCATCAACAGGCACATAGAGATAAACAGCATCTACATACCATTCAGTTGAATGAATAGCTCAAAAAGCTAAAAGACCATAGCATCTCTCTGCCAACAACCAGCAACCATATAAGCAGAGATTACCAGCTGGATTAACATGAGACCAATAATCAAAAAGTAAACAATACCCCCAGTCAAAGAATGGTTAATTCAAACTATAAATTGTAACCAACTTCCATCAACATTGACAGGACAAGCCACTGTGTATATAAACAGAAGGCAAATACCTCTGACATGTAGCACTGATGATGCTACCTAGGTGGGTCATGAAATGTCTGTCAGAAAACTATCAAGCTCATAGAGCAAGACCCATGGAACTTCAGATTGTACCCAAAAGTCATTCAACATGGATTTTACAACCTTTTTCATGTTGAAAGTTGTTACTATCCTTATACCAGCATCTATGGTCTCTCTGGATGCCTGTGTGCCAAAATGTCTGTGGAGATTCTCAGTCATCCAGGTCATGGTTGTCCCAAAGCTGCTTTTTGAAGAGGCAACTTTTTCTTTGAAGATATTTTGCTTCTCATCCAAGAAGCTTTCAGCTCTGATTAGATGATGGGGAATGGAAGGAGTGATATTCCTTGCAGACAGCTGGTCATTGCCATTTTTTTGGAGAGTCATTGTATGCCAAAATCTATATATTGGCAACATTGTGGTGCCACCATTGCCTCTTAGACAATGCACCATTGCTTTGCAGCATTTGAACCTCTCACACATACTCATAGATACCATTGCTTGAGTAATGTTCCAAGAACCACACATTAAAAAAAATCAACTAGACTAGACTAAATCAGCAGTTACATTCACAATAGTTAGATACTGTTTGGGATACACCCTAGCAGAATCTGCACGGCAGTCAGGCAGGCAGGCGAAATATGTGAGATAAACGTGTTTGTAGCTTACACTCAGTAAAACAGATACACTGTGCTAGTTAAATAGTTTATTCCAGTAAGAGTTTTAGCATAGTCAAACAGTCCATATATCATTCACTAGTTCAGTCCGTTTGGGAATTATTCAGTTGCAAAGTCCAGTGTTGAAAAAGAGGTCAGTAAACTTACCAAATATCAGTCAGTAATAAATCTTCTCACAGTAGAGATATGAAGAAGTTCAAACCTCCTTTCTCTCTTCAGCAAAATCAGCAGCAGCAGGGAACCATCAATCCATCATTGTCAGCAATCAATCCAGTAAGCCAGCAATACAATAAGCTCTCTTGCTTCCTCTTATGGCATTTTTACAGCTGCACCCAAAATTACATGCTTTGCAATTTAAAGTGACACACACTTACTTACAATCATAGTTTATATATATTATTTTACCCAAACTAAGTTAGGTAACCTTGTTATTCCTAACAGATACCCAATTCAAGATGTTAGTTGTCACCTTGAAAGCCATCTATGGCTTGGGTCCAGGGTACTTGAAGACCATCTTTTCCCAATAATATCAACCTTACCCACAAGAATGGAGAAGGTAGGGGATTTACAGGTCCTTTTCTTAAGGAGGTCCATCTGGTGGGACCAAGAAGAAAGGCCTTCTCCATGGTGGCTCCTTCCCTATAGAACATCATCATTGGGGAAGTAAGATTGGCCCTGACTTTGACACTCTTTTAGAAGGTCCCAAAGACATGGTCCTGCCAACAAGGCTGGGAACTCCAGAGCTCATCAAGTGATTGGTTTGATCAAGATGAAGGTTCACAGTTTTGTATTTGGAGTTTTATTTCCATAAGTCACTGTGAATGAGTTCAGTGGCCATTTAAATTTTCTTAATGAACAAATTATCCGTAAATATGATGTCAGAGTTCCAACTAAACCTTCCATCCAATTCAAAACTCCAAGACAAAGTTCATCCAAGTAAGAATTTATTGGAGAAGTCATGTTGCCACATCTGGGGAAAACCTGAATCTGAATTCCTACATTTCCCCCCTTCCACACTAAAACTCACAACCTGCTCCAATTTATGACTCATGATCTCCAGTCCACCTCAATTCTGAGCTACTGCCAATTCCAGTGTCTCCCCTCCAAATCCAGCAACTTGTCCTTGATCTCTGGCGAAAGAATGTGGTTGTGGTTATCTTCCCTTCAATGTTCTCTCTGTCAGCGTTCCAGCAACCTTCCACTCCATCCAATAACTCCGAGACAGACATCTTCTCAAAGGTTCCTTTTTATTTGGATAGTAACTGGCACAACTGGGGAATCCTGAATCTGAAAGTTCTGGGCTTCCTTACAATAAGTAAAAACTACAAATCCATTCACTGCACCCATCATCACATCACATGGCCCAATCACCATCCATCCCAAGTTAAGACTTCCCCTCACTTAGGTGCAAAACAACCTGACCTTGAATTAGAAAAAGAATGTTATTGTGTCTAACTACATACACTCCAAGAATTTTCCCCCTCCCACTTTCCCAGGCTCAAATGTGGCAGCATCTGGTCTCAATATGGCTTCCAAAGCTGACATTCCCATTCCCGCAGCTTGCCAATCCCTCACTGTAGCAGCCCTGAATCTGAATCAAGATGGATCTGGGGCTGACATATGATTCTTCTCTACTTAGGTGTTGAACAAATCCCCATTCTTGCAGTTTACAGAGTCAGCATATTGTTCCCCCAACAATCTGAGTCCTCATTTTACTAACTCGCAAAGATGAAGGGCTGAGTTAACCTTGAGCTGGTTAGGATCGAACTCCTGGCAGTCGGCAGACTCAGCCTGCAATATAGCATTCTAACCACTATGCACCATGGATAGAGGGATGGATGGATGCATGGGTGGGTGGAAGGAAGGAAATAGCAATAGCAATAGCACTTAGACTTATATACTGCTTCACAGTGCTTTATAGCCCTCTCTAAGAGGTTTACAGAGTGAACCTATTGCTCCCCCAACAATCTGGGTTTTCATATTGCTTACCTGGGAAGAGTGGAAAGCTGAGTCAACCTTGAGCCCGTTAGGACTGAACTCCTAGCAGTCGGCAGAATCAGCCTGTAATATTGCATTCTAATCATTGTGCACCATGGATAGATGGATGGATGGGTGGGTGGGTGGGTGGGTGGAAGGAAGGAAGAAAAGAAAGAAGGGAATAGCACTAGCATTTAGACTTGTATACTGCTTTACAGTGCTATTACAGCCCTCTCTAAGTGTTTTACAGAGTCAGCATCTTGCCCCCAAACAATCTGGCTCCTCATTTGACTGACCTGGGAAGGATGAAAGGCTTGAGCTGGTGAGAATCGGGCTCCTGGCAGTCAGCATAGTCAGCCTGCAATATAGCATTTTAACCACTGAGCAATTAGGTTTCATGGGGCCAAGCAAAGCAAAGGTGAATTTTATGAGCAAGCATCTCTTCATCCTCTCCATTAATCCAGGTGGTTCAGTCAACATAAGAACCCATCAGGATGGTCTTTAGGGCAGGCTGAAGAGCTACTTGAGTTTTCTGATTGTTGCCAAAGGGTACTCTTGTGTTTCTTATAGCTATGCATTTATCTATAAATAATTAGCCAGGTTTTGTTTCTTTTCCCATTTCTCAACAAAGGCAGGTCCAGTTCGCAAACTTGGCTTCAAGGCCCAATTAAAAATTAAGTGGTAAAATGTTGTTTGTTTTTGCTCTACTCAGCAGAAGCGAGCGTTATGGGCAAGTTTCTGCTGATGACTTTCTCTGAATGCAAACTGGAATAATATATGGAAAGCTATTAATTTTCTCTGGGGCCTCTGTAATAATTATGTTTATTATTGCCATTTATTTCAAATTCTATAAATTTTATCTCTAGTAATGTGTGAAAAAAAGAGAGCAAGGAGCTATTGAAAGAGTACCATGATTAGCATTAAGGTTTAATATTAACAAGAATATTACTGTCTTCCAGTTCCTTCTCCACAAAGCCAATTAATAAGAGTCTATTAACAATCAGCCTTAAAGCCTATCTCTTGAGCTATGGTGGTACAGTGGTTAGAGTGCACTACTGCAGGCGACATCTGCTGACTGCCGGCTGCCTCCAATTTGGCAGTTTGAATCTCACCAGGCTCAAGGTTGACTCAGCCTTCCATCCTTCCAAGGTTGGTAAAATGAGGACCCAGATTGTTGGGGGCAAGAGACTAACTCTGTAAACCACTTAGAGAGGGCTGTAAAACATTGTGAATTGATGTACAAATCTAGATGCTATTGTGAAGGAAGGAAAGAAGGAAGGAAGGAGAGAAGGAAGGAAGGAGAGAAGGATGGAAGGAAAACAAGGAGAAGGAAGCCATGTTAGTTCAGTGGTTAGAGTGCAGTATTGCTGGCTACTTCTGCTTACTGCCAGCTGCCTCCAATTTGGCAGTTTGAATCTCACTAGGCTCAAGGTTGACTCAGCCTTCCATCCTTCCGAGGTCAGTAAAACGAGGACCCAAATTGTTGGGGGCAATATGCTGACTCTGTAAATGGCTGTAAAGAAATGTAAAGTGGTATATAAGTCTAAGTGCTATTGCTCATTGACATCAGTGGAAGTTGTGTTAAAGACTGCAAGAGTGTGCAGCGGCACCCCAAAAAGCCTACACACAATACTAGGCTGCATTCCCAGAGGGATAGAATCAAGATCTCATAAAGTAAAACCACCGTTGGCATACTCAATCCAATATTGGTTGCCACAATTTATGAGCATGTTTTTCAAGCAATCTTTAATAGGGTTGGAAATCACTACTCCTTTCTGCTGACACACGTGTGGAAGGAACATCCTAAATTCAAGATCATGTGAAGTTTTAATATCATTTTATAATGCCTTGGTAAGACCACACTTCGAATATTGCATCCATTTTTGATTTCCACAATGTAAAAAGAGATGTTGAGACTCTAGAAAGAGTGCCGAGAAGAGCAACCAAGATGATTAGGGGATTGGAGGCTAAAACATAAAAAGAATGGTTGCTGGAACTGGGTATGTCTAGTTTAATGAAAAGAACTAGGGGTGACATGATAGCAGTCTTCTAATGTTGGAGGGGCTGCTACAAAGAAGAGGGATCAACCCAGGGGTGGGATTCTACCAGCTCGTACCTATTTGCTAGAACCAGTTGTTAACATTCTAAGCAGTTTGGAGAACCGGTTGTTAGAAGAAATTTCTGGGCTAATCCTGTAAGGAAGGCAGGAAGGAAACATTCTGGTGTTGCTTACAGAAACTGCCTCTCCATTAACCCTTTTTACATTCTTGGCAGGACTAGACTTCCTGTCTCAGGAACTTCTCTGGAGTTATTTTCCCCTCCTTTGCTGGTATTTTGCTTGTGTGGAGTGACCAAAGTTATAATGGCACTGAAAAAAAGTGACTTATGACCATTTTTCACACTTTTGACTGTTGCAGCATCCCCACAGTCATGAGAGGCCAGGTGAGGAGATGTGTGCCTCGATATGAGTGATATTGAGTTGGCCACGCCCAGCCAATAACATGACCACCAAGCCACGCCCACCAACTAAGCCATGCCCACAAAACCGGTTGTTAAAAAATTTGAATCCCACCCCTGGGTCAACCTATTCTCCAAAGCACTTGAAGGCAGAACAAGAAGCAATAGTTGAAAACTCCCCAAGGAGAAAAGCAAACTAGAACTAAGGAGAAATTTCTGAACAGTGAGATGGAACAACATGCCTCCACAAGTTGTGGGTGGCTACAACAATGGAGGTTTTCAAGAAAAGACTGGATAGCCATTGTCAGTGATGATGTAGAGTCTCCCACTTGAGAAGGGATTTGGATTAGAAGACCTCCACGGCCTTCTAGCAATCCACTTATTCTGTTAAAGGCACATGTTTGATCAACCCCAAGTGATTTTGTACCTTCCTTCTGATGGTTCCGAATTTTCATCTCCGGAGCTAATCTCAACATTTGGGCCAGGTCAAAACATTTGAACATTTTCTACTTCCTTCATTGGAGAATCTAAACTGCTAACGATTGGACATCTTTGTAATGGAATTCTGTACATTACATGTGAGTAGAAAAGACTCTTTTTTTCTACTCACCTGGTCTCCACCTTCCAAGGTAAGATACTTTCCATTCCAAGAGAACTGTGTTTTTTAATTGGCTGAATTAAGGGCTGAAAGACTCATACTGTAGCAGGGAGAACTTTCTTGAAGCATTTGCATATTTTAATACTCCCAATCCTCCTAATGCTCTTATCGGGAAATGTCACAAGACACAAAAGAGGCTCTTTGCCCAACCTGGAAATGTGTGGACAGGATAATCTCCTCTTCACAAGGAGAACAATCATCCAGAAACATTCCACAGAAGACAACTCATCATGACCGCATGGGAGAATTGGGACAAGCATGGATGTTGATAAACGAACTGGGATGGGTCCAAGAATACTTTGGTGTCAACCTTTTATTTTTCCTTTCCAGAAATAATTTTGGGACTGGCTGATTAGTTTGTTTCTTTGGGACTTCTATTGCTCTCTTCTGCTTTCAACAAAATAAATAAATAAATAAATAAAAATAAACCCAGCTGGAAGGCAAATTTATAGAGAGGCTCTGGTGTTGTCGGAAGTGACTCAGCAGAATGAGCAGAGTGGACCTCGGCAGGAAGAAATCTTTGTCAGCAGAAAGCTGACAAAATGTTTTGCCACGAATGACACAAAAGCTGGAGAAACACCTGCCTTCCGTTTTTGCACATATGCACCGAACGTTTTTTGATTTCCTAGGAGAAGATGTTCGAGTAGTGGGAAAATTGGCCCTAGGCAGTCTTGGCTTTGCTTCTCCTTGTGGGAAGTCCCCCTCCTAGAAGAACGAAATATTTTGAGGAATATTAGAAAGACAGAATATTATATTTTCCTGAATGAGAAATGGAGTAACGTGGTTGTCAGCTTTGGAAGCCATACTGAGATTCGATGCTTCCACGCTGCCACAAGCTTGAGAAAGTGGGAGAGGGGGTTGGATTTAACTGAGTAGCAAAGTAGACAAAATAAAATTCTTTTGTTAGTTCAAGGTCGTTGAGTATGGCACAGAATGAAATAAGGATCTTACTTTTGGATGGATCGTGATTGGGCTATGTGATATGATGACGGCCAAGCGGGGATGGATTTGTAGTTTGGGAAATTGTGGGAAACTTTCAGATTCGGGATTCCACAGATGTGCCAGTTACTATCCTAATAAGGGTACTTTTGAGATATGTTTGTCTTGGAGTTACTGATTGGAATGGAGGGTTGCTGGAATGCTGACAGTGATTTTTTTTTTTAGAGGCAGGAAGCAGACTGACTCTTAATAGCTCCCCCTCCCAACAAATATTTTGTGCCCATTAAGGAAGACTGGCCAGCCTATCTACAAAACAAAAGACCTTGCTGAGAGTTGTGCAGCGATAATTCAGTGCCAGAAAAATAAACACAGATGGCTGATGCTTCATTTAACATCTTTATAAACATAAGTAGATTTTACAAACCAGTTGTAGATTTCTCCAACATGGAGCAAACTCAAACAGAAACATGTTGCAAGTTCAGGGCAGAGCTTCGGTCTTCAGCAATCAAGCAAGTTAGTTTCATCTTTCAATAGACAGACTCAGGACTCAACATAGCTGCAGAGTTGCAGAGCTTAATATAGAGTCACGCCTAGGCTACTTTTAGTTTCAGTTTCCAGCCTAGACTACTTCTAGTTTCAGTTTCCAAAAACAGTTCTTATTGGCTGTCTTAGTTGCTATGCCTATTCATTGGCTGACCTTGTTACCAAACTCTATTCCAGTTCATGAATATACTCTGACAAAGACCTTCAGCTCCAGGATGACAGGATGAAGGAGAACGGGACATGATGCTTCAGGACATAATAGGATTAACCCACTACCATTTAGCAGAAGCCACAGAGCTCATTACATTGCACAATCTCGTAAGGGTATTTCAGACATTGCATCATCTCAGAGCAGTCCAAACTTCAACCAAACCTTCAACCAAGCTCAGAGAAACATAGAGGATTTGCATTTCCCTTTTTTTGACTATAGAGCCAGCTTTGACCCCTACATAATACTTACATGGCCCCCTGGGAGTCTGACAGCTAATATAATACATGTTCTTACCCAGGAACAGGAAGGTCAACTGCAAAGCCCAAAGAAGAGAAGGTATAACCCCCCCTCCCACTCTCAATTCCATGTGGTCAGCTGCACCAGAACCATAGGCTTAGTGGTTCTGCTTCATCATTAAACTATCTTCACAATCACTCTCCATGTTTCCAGTGTCTTTCTTCCAGCTTGGAACTGAACCAGGTGGATATCCTCATGCATCTCATTTTAATCCCATCTTGCTTTTGTCGAGGCAGGGTGCCCTGATGTTCTTCAAAGTGGCATCAACCAAAGACATCCCAAAGATGCTTTTTTTTTCCCTAAAAGGCAATTGGACTTGAATATTTGTCTCTTCTCATCCAAGAAGCTTCTCCAGTTTTGACTGAACAGTGGAGAATGGAAAGATTAATTTCTTTTGAACTCATCATTCTGGATGGAGTTCACATTCTGGACAGAGAGGACCATTGGTTTGGAAGAGGTATCTATGTTAAGATTGAATAACCTTCTCTCAACACAGAAGAAGGGATATGACACCAGCTGTCTCCTGTTTATGACACAATCCTTTCAGCAGTTCCAAAAAGACTCCACACCCATTTGCACTATCCAGGTGACCTGAAGGCACAGATAAACCTTCAAGTGACTTCCATGATTCTCAGAATGAGGGTTAATAACCAGATGATTGCAAAGAATATAAATCCTTCCATTCTCCACATTCAGTCAGAACTGAAGAAGCTTCTTGGATGAGAAGTGAAAACTCTTCAAGGAAAAACAAAGTCCAGTTGCCTTTGGGGGGGCACCTTTGGGACACCCATGACTTGGATGACTGAGAATCTCCATAGACATCCAAGGGCATCAAATGCCTAAGCAATCCTAGGAATTGCTATCCAGATGTACTTGGAGAATGCAGGTTAACATATCCATGACTCATCCCTTTATCCATAATGTAATTATATCTTCAGTGTTGGGTCCAAGGAACCAAGAATGAGATGGGGAGATACTTCAGATTGGGTTCTTTATTGCTGCTCAACTATAGATAGAAATCTGGCCAGATGAATTAGTTATCTACAAAACTAGATGTAACCCAAAAAAACTGTTTAGTTGAGTGAATGGATTATGGCTCCATCTTCTCCTGGGGCAGATATTCAAAGCAGGGAGTAAGGTGACACCTGGAACACCACATCCAATTTTGTTCACCACATTACAAAAAAGATGTTGAGATTTTGGAAAAAGCGCAGAGAAAAGTAAAGAAGACAATTAAAGGCCTGGAAGCTAAAACATAGGAAGAACAGTTATATGAATTGGATATGGCTTAGCCTAGAGAAAAGAGGAACTGCTGGGACATGATAGCAGTATTCCAAGATTTGAGAGGTTACCACCTCTTGCCAGAAGGCAAAACAAGAAACTTATCAAGGAGAGAAGCAACCTGGAATTAACTTCTGCTCCTCCTCTTCCTCTTCCTCCTCTTCCTCCTCCTCGTCCTTCTCCAACCCCAGTCCCTTCCTCCACTGATGATGTTCCCAAGTTGGGTCATGAAACATCTGCAAGAAAACCACCAAGTTTAGAGAACACCAAGGACCCCACAGTCATCATCATCATCATCATTGTTCTCCTCCTCTTCCTCCTCCTCTTCCTCCTCCTCCTCTTCCTCCTCCTCCTCCTCCAACCCCAGTCCCTTCCTCCACTGATGATGTTCCCAAGTTGGGTCATGAAACATCTGCAAGAAAACCACCAAATTTAGAGAACACCAAGGACCCCACAGTCATCATCATCATCATCATTGTTCTCCTCCTCTTCCTCCTCCTCCTCTTCCTCCTCCTCCTCTTCCTCCTCCTCCTCCTCCTCCAACCCCAGTCCCTTCCTCCACTGATGATGTTTCTTAGTTGGGTCATGAAACGTCTGCAAAAACAAACAAACCCCCCCCCACCAACCCACCTAGCTCAGACAGCACCGAGAACTCTACAGTTCAGCCCTGAGTTGCAAATATTCTTTTCTATCAGAAACATCAAGTGGGCATTTCTGCAAATTAAACCTCCCACACTTCACTTCTTGATAATAGGCAGGTGATTCATTGTGAAGGAATGCTGTTTGCATTCTGGAAAGCTCGAAGGGAAAGAACTTTGCTTTTGCAATAGATCTGGCAGTTTTCTTTCTTCCCGGGGCAGAGTGAAGCTTCCAGTTCTGAAGAATGGAAAGGTGGGAAGTGGAAGGAACTATCGATGGAGGCACCTGTGGCAACAGTGGCAAGGTTTTTATAGGGAGGCACCGCTGAAGTGAAAGAGACACAAAATCCTGTAGAAAAGCAACACAGAATAAAAGATGAATTGGGTGGGTGGGTAAGGACAGAGGGTGGGCTTATTAAACAGGGTCAATAGAAGTGTAGGGAATGAAGGTAGTGGAAAAAAGAACATAAAACATAGAATCAGAGATTTGGAAGGGATCTGGGAGGTCATCTATTTCAACCCCTGTTCAAGCAGGAAATCAGGGTTCCGGCAATTGCCCTAATTAAATCAGGAGCCTTGAGCCAAGCTTCAAAATAATCCAAAAGATTTATTAGGAGCAACATGTTGGCACTGACCTGTATGAAGCCAATGGGATGGTAGGCACATTGGTGTGCTTCTTCACACCCCTTACAGACCTCTTAGGAAAGGGGTGAGGTCAATGGTAAACAGTCTTAGGTTAAAGTTTTGGGGGTTCGGGGAAGACACCACAGAGTCAGGTAGTGCATTCCAGGCATTGACCACTCTGTTGCTGAAATCATATTTCCTGCAATCAAGTTTAGTGCGATTAACCTTGAGTTTGTATCTATTGTTTGCTCTTGTATTGTGATTGAAGTTGAAATATTCACTGACAGGTAGGACATTGAAATAGATAATTTTATGTACCACACTTAGGTCAGACTGATGGTTGTCTGGGTCTAAAATTTCAAGTCAGGTGGCATAAGGTATTCTACTACGAGTAGTGGAGTGGAGAACTCTTCTTGTGAAATATTTCTGGACTTTCTCAACTGGTTAATATCAGATACGTAATGTGGGTTCCAGACTGATGAGCTGTATTTGAGTATTGGTCTAGCAAATGTTTTCTATGCTCTAGTTAGTAGTGTGATATTACCAGAGAGAAAGCTACACAGGATTAGGTTAACAATTCTTAATGACATTTTGGCTATGTAGTTACAGTGAGCTCTAGCACTTAGATCATTAGAGATGAGTACTCCAAAGTCCTTGACATAGTGGGAGTCATCAACAAGGTCTTTAATGATATTCCACCCATTACTTCTTGCCCAGCCCTCAGATGCCTTGGAGAATAGATTCTCTCTCTCTCTCTCTCTCTCTCACACACACACACACACACACCTATGGTTTGGTGGGTTTATTAATATTCCCTCACAACTTCCTTCCCCCACAACTCAGAACTGTTCCAATTAGGTCCAACCACAAGCCATCCAAATCTACAGAGCAATAGCACTTAGACTTATATACTGCTTCACAGTGCTTTTACAGCCCTCTCTAAGTGGTTCATAGAATCAGCATATTGCTGTCAACAATATGGGTCCTCATTTTACTGACCCCAAAGGATGGAAGTTGGAGTCAACCTTGAGCTGGTCAAGACTGAACTTCCGGCAGCTGGCAGTTTGCAGAAGTAGCAGAATGCAGTACTGCATTCTAACCACTGCACCAACACGGCGTAATGGCCAATGAATGCACAAGGCACTTGAAAGTTTCCCTAACAAAATAAACCCACCAGGCAAAATTAAATCCACAATACAAGAAGGTTCACAAGGCAAGAAAAGTCTAGAATAGTTCATGATTCAAGGAATGGTTTCAAGTCAAGGCATGGTGTCAATCCCAAGCAAGGCAAGAATCACAATGACCAGAAATCACACCGCTAGGAAATGAACACTTTGTTCCCTGCATCACTTCCCTGTCTCTGCTGTGCTCAATAGCCAGCTTCTGGTGCAGCCCATCAAGAAGAGCCAGGCTGCCTCCTCGTGAGTGATCTGGCTGACTTTCGCTTCTCCTGCCTTTTCTCTGTCTTACCTATTTTTGGATTAGCTACAGAAGGCAGTTCCTTTTTCTCATCGGTGATTGGCTGCAACTGCATGTTTTCCCCACTTAAGCCTCTGGGCTGTCCTGCTAAAGCTGTGCTTCAGTCCAATACTTCTCAGACATCTTCTTGGAGCCATTGACCATCTCGCCTCCAGACATGACTGGTACTGGTTCATTTTCCTCCTA
The DNA here is from genome assembly GCA_033807585.1 of Hydrophis major. Lineage (NCBI taxonomy): Eukaryota > Metazoa > Chordata > Lepidosauria > Squamata > Elapidae > Hydrophis > Hydrophis major. Next base: position 2,116,584 of record CM066330.1, on the reverse strand, counting down.
GCTGACATCTGGAGAGATAATTTGGGAAGCATCCAGGGCAGACATCACAATAAGTCTTTGCTATAACTACCCTTCAAGTATTGGAAAACTTAACATCCATCTGGACCTGGGATCTTCAATATATCAACCCACTGACTTAAATATGTTTTTTTCCCCTAGTAGAACTAGACTTCCCTGTTTTTCTCTGAAGATGTTTCACATCTCATCCAAGAAGCTCCTTCAGTTCTGACTGGATGGTGAGAAATAGAAGGATTTATACTCCTTGCAGGCAGCTGGTCATTTGCATTCTTTTAAAGAGGTGTTGAGGCCACCTGGAGATTTTTCTGTGTCCTCAGGATCATCAGAGTAGTGCAAACGGGTGTAGAAGCTCCTTGGAACTGTTCCACACCCATTTGCACTCCATACCCATTTGCAATGCTCAGGTGAGATTTAGGGAAATTCAATTTATTTATTCATAGTTCTTTTATTCAATTTTACTTGAAGTGAAAGTTAAAATAAGGAAGCCAGCACCATGACCCCCATATAAAGTGTATATAATGGTTTAAATACTTCATATAAATATTTAGCAATTAATGGTCTTAGATTGTGCTACGCAGATGAAGGTCTGGTGGCAGCATTCAATAACTTTAATATAGGCTACCAAGAAGTCAGTTCTGAAATTAAAATATGTATCTTCCGTGTTCATTTTAAAATTGGATTTCTCTTCTTGATAATAAAAGTGCTTGATCCTAGCAGGAAGGGCCAAGAATGGCTTTCATACTAGGAAAAAAAAAAACAATTTTATTCTAAATATTACCTGATGGCTATGCTAGTAATAATTTCAAGTAAATGCACAATGATTAAATAAGGTTGATGGGCCATTTATCAATTCCTATTCTATTTTTATATATCTATCCGTTTCACTCAATTACAGTGGAATAAATGTGTTGCTTGAAAACTAGAAGGCCAGGTTGGATACATAACATCCTTTCTGTGCAGTCACTAAAATTCAACATTGCCTTGATGATACATAATCAATCAATCAGTTTCACAATACATATTTTGCAAGGAAAACCAAAAATGGAATGGAAAACTTCTAGCACTTCTCCTAACCAAAATGGATTTCAGTTCTATGGAATGAATTTCAGTTCTCTTGACCATTACAGCATTAAGTATTGGGGGTGTGTGCAGATAACTAACAATTTGAACTGGTCTCTCCACACATCATTGTTAATGTAGTGTGCAAACCAGCATCTGCATTTCCTACATCGGATGAAGAGAGCACATCTTTCTCCTAGGCACCTCCTACAGAGGCATGATTGAGAGTGTTTTAGCAAACTGCATCCCTGTTTGGTTTGGTGGATGCAGTGCCTCAGATAGAAAGTCCCTACAGAGAGTGGTGAGGACAATGGAGAAGATTATAGGAAGCTCGCTTCTCATTATTCAGAATACTGCTTACAAACTCTATGGGCTTAGAGCTCAAAGCTTTCTTAGAGACCCCACATACCCACTTTACACTCCGTTTCTGTTGTTCCCCTCTGGGAGGAAGTTTTCAAAGTATTTCTAGCAGGACTTCCAGATCCTGTAACATATATATATATATATATATATATATATATATATATATATATATATATATATATATATATATATATATATATATATATATATATATATATATATATATGGATCTTTGGTTATTCGGGTTTTCTCCCGCGTAAGATTGGAAGTATCTGGGCAACGTTTCGATGAAGTCTCATTCATCATCTTCAGGCTTGGTCTTCAGCTCTGTGCTTCTCAGAGTGATGTGAGCTTGCAGCTGCCTCTTCCTTTTAACTGCTCCTGGGGGTGTGACTTGATTGGCTGGGGGCTTGGCTGTGTTCTGATTGGATGGGGGGGTGTTCTCATTGGTTGGGGGTTTGGCTGTGTTCTGATTGGTTGGGGGGTTGGCTGTGTTCTGATTGGCTGGAGGCGTGTTCTGTTCAGGTGGGGGCTTGATTGTGCTCAGGTTAGTCTTAGTTGCTGGAAGGTTTGAGCTGGTGAGCTGTGATCTTGCTGTTTGGCTTCGAGTTCGTGGTCGTGCTGCATCTTCATGGTGGGGGTCAGTTCGCTTCATGTATGGCTCAGAGGGGTTTGAGGTGGGTAGTGATGCAGCTGCAGTGCAGCTTCTGGTCCGTGGTCGTGTTTCATCTTCTGTGTGGGTGTGAGTCTGCTTTCTACGTGGAAGTGTGGTGGTGGCATCTTGTGTGGCTATCAGGGGTGTGGGTCTGGTGTCATTCTTCATGTTAGGTACGCGTCTGTTCATGAGGGCGGGTTTCCAAATGGCTGGTAGGCGGGAGGCATCATCTCGTTTATTCATGCTGTGTGGGCGTTTTTCTATCTCTATGGCTTCTCTGATGATTCTGCTGCTGAAGTGTTCGGTTTTGGCGATAGTTCTGGTATTTTTAAAGTCAATCTCATGTCCTGTGGCTTTGAGGTGTTGGACCAGGGAAGAGGTCGGTTCTTCCTTTTTGATTGAGTTCTTATGTTCTTCAATGCGTGCACCTATTCTTCTGTTAGTCTGTCCAATGTATGTGGTGGGGCAGGCAGTGCAAGGGATTTCGTATACTCCTTGATTTTCCAACTCGATTCTGTCCTTAGGGTTTCTTAGGATGGTGGATATCTTTCTGTTTGTGCAGAATGCTGTCTTAATGTTGTGCTTTTGGAGGATCTTGCTAATTTTGTCCGTAGTGCCTTTTATATATGGGAGGAGGGCTTTGCCATTCTCTTGTTCTTTGTCTTGGATTCTGGCTGGGGTTTCTTTTTGGATTAGGTGGGTGATCTTCTTTCTTTGGAATCCATTGGCTGTCAGCACGCCGGTGAGAGTGTGTAGTTCGGTCTCTAAGTGTTGTTCATCGGCTAAGCATTTTGTTCTGGAGATGAGTGTCTCGGCTATGGAATTGATCTGTGCTGGGTGGTGGTGTGAGAGTGCGTGTAGATAGCGGTTTGTATGTGTTTTCTTCTGGTAGATGGTGTGTCCTAGGGAGCCATTGGATTTTTTGTATACCAAGACATCTAGGAAGGGAAGTTGGTTGTTAGCTTCTGTTTCCATGGTGAATTGTATTTTGGGGTGTTGGCTGTTGAGGTGTGTGAGGAAGTTGTTCAGTTTTTCTTTCCCGTGTGGCCAGATTATGAAGGTGTCATCTACGTATCTGAGCCAGAGTTTGGGTTTGTGATCATATTTTTCTAGAGCTTGTGTTTCAAAGTGTTCCATGTAGAGGTTAGCGATGACAGGTGAGAGGGGTGATCCCATGGGTGCTCCTTCTATTTGTTTGTATTTTTGTCCATTGTAGGTGAAGTATGTATTGGATAGGCAGTGGTTGGTCAGATCTAGGATGTGCTTGGGGGGGTTGTATTTGTTTTGGATGGCTGTCAAGGCTTCTTTTATTGGCACTTGGGTGAAGAGGGATATGACATCGAAGCTCACTAGTAGGTCACTGGGTTGTAAGTTTTGTTTCTTTATGATCTCGATGAACTGGAATGAGTTTCTTACGTGTGAGTTGATGGATTCTGCATAGGGCTGTAGTTGTTTGGCGAGAAATTTGGCTAGGTTTTGTAGAGGTGAGCCTATGGAGCTGACTATTGGTCTGAGTGGGGTTCCTTCTTTGTGTATCTTGGGGAGACCATAAAGTTTAGGGCATCTGGAGGATTTCTCTCTGGGTATGATTCTTTGCTGGATTTCTTCACTGATGGGGGAGGCTTTTATTTTGGATCTGGTGGTTTTTTCTAGGTAGGTGGTGGGGTCTGTCTTTAGGGGTTTGTATGTGGGGTCTTGGAGTAGGTTGGTTAACTTGGATTGGTAGTCAGATGTGTTCATAACCACTGTCGCGTTTCCCTTGTCTGCTGGTAGGATTATTATGCTGGTGTCTTCTTTCAGGTTAAGTAGTGCAGTTTGTTCTTCTTTGGATAAGTTGCTTTTGGGTGGTTTGCTAGTGCAGAGGATGTTGGTGATTTCGAGTCTGATTCTATTGGCATCATCAGGGTTGGTTTTGGTCAGGCTGGTTTCAACTCCGCATATGATGGTTTCTGTGGGGATGTGTTTGGGAGTGACAGCAAAGTTGAATCCTTTAGAAAGGACCTTGGTTTCGGCTTCGGTGAGGATCTTGTCTGAGATGTTGTGCACTGTTTGTTTCATGTGTGGCTGTGAGGGGGGAGGAGTTGGTTTCTGGCGTTGTTGTAGTTTTCTGAGTTTGTTGGTGTGTGTGTCTGTCTTGAGGGTGGTCTGTGTTTCGGCTCTCCAGACAGCGAGTTGTTTGGATTTGTCCCAAAGTAAGGGGTGAATCTTGTTGCTGAGTCTGAGGTGAAGTGTGAGGAGATCTTTGTTGATTTGGTCTAGGAGAAATCTTTTTGTGTGAAGTTCATTTCTAATTAGGGCCAATTCTGTTCTTTTTAGGATGCGTTTGGTGGCTGCTGTGTTGGTGTGGAATTTCAATTGGAAGCTTGTGGGAATTAAATTTTGATCTCGGCAGTTGCATAGGAATGCGAGGTCACATAAAATGGAAGCTCTTTGGACTTCAAGTTTTTCATAAGTCCTGGTCAGATGGAGAGCCACACAAGATGCCACCACCACACTTCCACATAGAAAGCAGACTCACACCCACACAGAAGATGAAACACGACCACGGACCACAAGCCACACTGCAGCTGCATCACTACCCACCTCAAACCCCTCTGAGCCATACATGAAGCAAACAGACCTCCACCATGAAGATGCAGCACGACCACAAACTCGAAGCCAAACAGCAAGATCACAGCTCACCAGCTCAAACCCTCCAGCAACTAAGACTAACCTGAGCACAATCAAGCCCCCACCTGAACAGAACACGCCTCCAGCCAATCAGAACACAGCCAACCCCCCAACCAATCAGAACACAGCCAAACCCCCAACCAATGAGAACACACCCCCACCCAATCAGAACACAGCCAAGCCCCCACCCAATCAAGTCACACCCCCACTAGCAGTTAAAAGAAAGAAGCAGCTGCAAGCTCACATCACTCTGAGAAGCACAGAGCTGAAGACCAAGCCTGAAGATGATGAATGAGACTTCATCGAAACGTTGCCTAGATACTTCAATCTTACGCGGGAGAAAACCCGAATAACCAAAGATCCATATATACATATATATATATATATATATATATATATATATATATATATATATATATATATATATATATATATATATATATTTTCTGAGGTTCTCGCGGGTACTTGTATGTGGATCTTTGGTTATTCGGGTTTTCTCCCGCGTAAGATTGGAAGTATCTAGGCAACGTTTCGATGAAGTCTCATTCATCATCTTCAGGCTTGGTCTTCAGCTCTGTGCTTCTCAGAGTGATGTGAGCTTGCAGCTGCTTGTTCCTTTTAACTGCTCCTGGGGGTGTGACTTGATTGGCTGGGGGCTTGGCTGTGTTCTGATTGGATGGGGGGGTGTTCTCATTGGTTGGGGGTTTGGCTGTGTTCTGATTGGTTGGGGGGTTGGCTGTGTTCTGATTGGCTGGAGGCGTGTTCTGTTCAGGTGGGGGCTTGATTGTGCTCAGGTTAGTCTTAGTTGCTGGAAGGTTTGAGCTGGTGAGCTGTGATCTTGCTGTTTGGCTTCGAGTTCGTGGTTGTGCTGTATCTTCATGGTGGGGGTCAGTTCGCTTCATGAATGGCTCAGAGGGGTTTGAGGTGGGTAGTGATGCAGCTGCAGTGCAGCTTCTGGTCCGGTTTCCTCCCACCTACCAGCCATTTGGAAACCCGCCCTCATGAACAGACGCGTATCTAACATGAAGAGTGACACCAGACCCACACCCCTGATAGCCACACAAGATGCCACCACCACACTTCCATGTAGAAAGCAGACTCACACCCACACAGAAGATGAAACACGACCACGGACCAGAAGCTGCACTGCAGCTGCATCACTACCCACCTCAAACCCCTCTGAGCCATACATGAAGCGAACTGACCCCCACCATGAAGATACAGCACGACCACGAACTCGAAGCCAAACAGCAAGATCACAGCTCACCAGCTCAAACCTTCCAGCAACTAAGACTAACCTGAGCACAATCAAGCCCCCACCTGAACAGAACACGCCTCCAGCCAATCAGAACACAGCCAACCCCCCAACCAATCAGAACACAGCCAAACCCCCAACCAATGAGAACACCCCCCCATCCAATCAGAACACAGCCAAGCCCCCAGCCAATCAAGTCACACCCCCAGGAGCAGTTAAAAGGAAGAAGCAGCTGCAAGCTCACATCACTCTGAGAAGCACAGAGCTGAAGACCAAGCCTGAAGATGATGAATGAGACTTCATCGAAACGTTGCCCAGATACTTCCAATCTTACGCGGGAGAAAACCCAGATATATATATATATATATATATATATATATTGTCATGTTTATGTAGTGTATATTAGAGGTTAGAGACCCTTTGAGAGCTGTTTGCAATGAAATTTCATTTTAATGTATGCCAATCAGTGTACATTCAAAGTGACATAAAGTTAATCTAATTCTAAGTACTGGGTGTGAACATGGACATATACATGAAGCATGATGAGATACTCTATTTGTCAGCCTTGGAAGCTGTATTTCATTTAGAAGCTTCAAGGCTGCCACATTGAGTGTCTGGAAAATTGGGAGGGGGGATTCCATAGAGAGGTGGAAGATTCAACAACATTCTTTCACAGAAAGTCAAGGACATGTTGCCCTGGAGCTGGAGAGGAGTGTCTGGAGGAATATCTCCAGTTGGGATGATGTTTGATACAGATAATCAGAGTTGGAAGGGACCTTATAGGTCATCTAGTCCAACCCCCCCACCCAAGTAGGAGACCCTACACCATTTCTGACAAATGGCAGTCCAGCCTCTTCTTGAAAGTCTCAACTGATGGTGCTCCCACAACTTCCGAGGGCAACTTCTGTTCCATTGGTTGATTGTTCTCACTGTTAGAAAGTTTCTCCTTATTTCCAGGTTAAATCTCTCCTTGTTCAGTTTCAATCCATTATTCCTTGTCTGGCCTACAGGTGCTTTAGAAAATAGCTTGACCCCTTCCTCTCTGTGGCAGCCCCTCAAAGATTGGAAGACTGCTATCCTGTCTCCCCTGGTCCTTCTCTTTACTAGACTAGCCAAGCCGAGTTCCTGCAACCGTTCCTTGTATGTTTTAGCCTCCAGTCCCCTCATCATCCTGGTTGCTCTTCTCTGCACTTTTTCTAGAGTCTCAACATCTTTTTTATAATGTGGTGACCAAAACTGGATGCAGTACTCTAGGTGTGGTCTTACTAAGGCTTTTTAGAGTGGTGTTAGTACTTCCCTTGATCTTGACTGTATCCCTCTGTTAATACAACTTAGGATTGCATTATCTTTTTTGGCTGCTGCTGCACACTGCTAGCTCCTATTTAGCTGGCTGTCCACTAGACTCCAAGATCCCCTCCCCAATGAGTGCTATTGAGCCTGGTTTCACCCAGTCTATATGTGTCCTTTTGGCTTTTCTTGCCTAAAAATTGGCTATGTGATGGATGGTGGGTGTAGGATAGGATTTTTTTTAATTTTCTTTTGGGAAGAGAAAACCCGGAACTCTCAGATTTGGGTTTTCCCAGATGTCATATCTAATAAATTGGAACTTTGAGAAAATGCTTGTTTCAGAGTTTATTGATTTGGAGTTTGTTAGTTGGAACGCTGATAACATTTCCCTTAAAACCATAAAATGCAAGTTTCTTAAGATTCCACAGCTAGGATCTTCATCAACAGGTTCCAGTTTGTGTTCAGCTCCTTCTTTTATACATCCTTTAAAACAGGTAACTCCAACCCTGGTCCTAGTGGACTGGCACTGGGCTGCGACATGCCAGAAATTGGGCCATGCAAGCAAGCAAAGCCCTTTCCCCAGTATGAAGGTAGCACATGAAATCATGCCCTCTCTGGTCCACCACAGAAAATCCTGTCTATGGTACTGAAAAGATTAAGGGCCACTGCTTTAAAAATGTTTTTTAAATATTTTCTGAGCTTTTTTGTTTTGTTTTGTTTTTTTGTTTTTTTGCAAATGTTTCATTACCCAACTAGGTAACATCATCAGTGCTAGAAGGGAGTGGAGTTGGAGCAGGAGGAGTTGGAGGAGGAAGAGGAGAAGGAGGAGGAAGGAGAAAAGAAGGAGGAGGAGGAGGAGGAGGAGGAGGAGGAGGAGGAGGAGGAGGAGGAGGAGGAGGAGAACGAGAAGGAGAAGGAGAAAAGGAAGAAAAAGAAGGAGGAGAAGGAGGAGAAGGAGGAGAAGGAGGAAAAGGAGAAAAAGAAGGAGGAGGAGGAGGAGGAGGAGGAGGAGGAGGAGGAGGAGGAGGAGGAGGAGGAGGAGGAGGAGGAGGAGGAGGGAGTTCAAACCTATAGACCGAATCTTGCAAAACTGAACCTTCCACTATCTGTGTCCACAATATACTCAAAGAACAATTAGGGAGGAGCTGTCCTCACCCCCTTTCTCTCACACAAGCTATCTGGGCTGAGTTGCCTCTTATGTTTGTAGAATGCACCTCTTCCCTCCTGGGAACCCACTTCCTCCTTATATTCTATCACATTGGTTTCGCCATCTATCAAAAACCCCTAACCACTCCTTTACCCTCCCCTTTGCATGAGAGATTGGGGGACATTCCCCTATGGCTTATGATGTTTAGCAGGAGAGAAGGGAATAAGTAATAAAGGATAATATTTGCAACTCACAGTTCCTTCTCCTCCTCCTCCTCCCCCTCCTCCCCCCTCCTCCTCTCAAACCCCCCTCCTCCTAGCACTGATGATGTTACCTAGTGGGTAATGAAACATCTGCATGAAAGCAACCAAGCTCAGAAAAGCACCAAGGACTGCTAAGAAGGAAATAAAGTTAGGAGAAATCAATGCCTGTGTTATGGACTAAGCCAACGCAGCGATACAACCCTAAACAGCTTTACTTTACAGCAGGCTTGTAATCCTGCACTTCTCATTGGCCCGTAAATAGCGAGTCGTGATTGGTTCTTTTTGGCCAGTCTGATTGGCTGTTAATGGGGCCCCCTGATTGGACGCTTGTGAAAGTGGTAGACTCAAACCATTAGTTGTTTTGACAGCAGCCAGCTCTATAAAAGAGCTGCTGCTGCCCAAGTATTTGCTCTGTTCTTTCTTGTTAATAAAGAGTTGAAGTCACCATTCGATGTCTCGTCTCCTTTCCTTGCGCCCATGCCCAGGACTTAACCCTGGCGATGAGGATGGGATGTGGAGACGATAGAGCTGACTAAGTACGCATCGAACAAGACACAGCACGTGGTGAAAGAGCGCAAGCAACAAATGGCAAGATGACCAGCAGCGCCATACCACCCGCTCCATTCGACCCAGCAACCGAAGACTGGGACTCGTATATAGACCGCTTCCAGATGTTCCTGGAGACCAACAATTTAAAAGATGCTACACCTGGCAAGAAACGAGCGGTGTTCCTGACTCACTGCGGCCCTGCCGTTTTCAAAATGGCTAAAGCACTAGCAAAACCGGCAGAAGTGAATGGATCCCATGGATTGGGATACCCTTGCCCCCATCCTCCAGGCCCATTACGCACCCGCAGTACTTACACTGATACAAAGACACGAATTTTACCAGAGGGACCAACGGAAGGACGAGAGCATTGGAAATTTTGTAGCCGACCTCCGGAACCTAGGAGGCCTTTGTGGTTTGCAAACTTAGAGGAAGCCCTAAGAGACTGCATAGTCCTGGGATTAAATGCACCACATGTGCAGAGTAAGCTGATGGTGAAAGGCGACATCAGCCTTACAGATGTCATTGCCGATGCTACTGCTGCAGAAGCAACCAGGAAGTCAGCTGCTCGAATGTGCTGAGCGAACATACCGCTTTGCCAACTCGCCAACGAGAGCCCACTCGCCACTGAGAAGCATGCTACCACTACCCACCATGAAGACTTCGAGTCATCCTCAGACAGCGAGGAAGAGAAGGTCAACCGGCTCTGCTCAGAACGAGAGCAAAGGAACCAGAGACGTCCACGCCAATGTGCTGGTTGCAGGACAAACCATCCACAATCGGACTGCAAATTCCTCGACGCAATCTGCTGTACCTGCAGAAAAAGAGGCCACATTGCGAAGGTCTGCAGAAGCAGATGAGAGTCCAGCCCCAACCAAAGGGAGAACAATCTCTGTCGGGAGATAGGCAAACCTCCTGAGAACCGGGACCGTCTGAACCACCAATGGAACAACCACTACTACTACAGAAACCAGGCACCTGCCTCTTTAACGAGATGAGAAGAGGCCCACCAAACCATTATTATCGGCCACGCTTCATCGTTCGATGCAAGAAAGATCCACGTAAGAGTTACTATTGAGAATCGACCGTGCATGATGGAAGTCGATTCAGGATCATCCCTATCGATGGTATCCTGGAAAACCCTCAAACAGCTGATCCCTGCCATCTGCCGCCAGGACCTCAGCATGCAACAAATCATCCTGAAAGACTACCAGGGAAACAGAATTCCAGTTGTCGGTTCCAGCCACGTCCAAGTATCATTCAAGGACCGCACAGCGACGCTTCCCCTGACTGTAGTCGATTGTGACCGACCCAGTTTGTTAGGGTTACAGTGGTTCACTCCATTCGGGATTGAACTGGCCGGCATACACCAAACCAGAAGCGACGATTGGAAAGAGGCTCTCATCCAGGAATTCCAGGACATGTTCACAGGAACATTAGGCAAGTACAAGGGGACCCCTATATCATTTAATCTCAGCCCCGATGTAGCTCCCATTCGGCTGAAGCCTCGTCGGGTACCTTTTGACTTAAAACCGAAGATCGACGAGCAGCTAGATAAACTGATAGCCCAGGGCGTATTGGAACCAATTGACCATGCCCGCTGGGAAACTCCAATAGTAATGCCCATGAAGCCAGATGGTTTGTTAAGAATTTGTGGGGATTATCGGGCCACCCTCAATCATGCCCTTTAACAGAGTGCTTACCCAGTACCAGTGGTTCAACACCTTCTTCATTTCCTGGGTGGTGGAAAAATATTTGTGAAATTGGACTTAGCTCAGGCGTACCAGCAACTACCTGTAAACGCAACAACTGCAGAAGCCCAGACAATAGTTACACATAGAGGCACTTTCAAGTGCAATAGACTCCAATTCGGAGTAAGCGTGGCACCGGGTAGTTTCCAAAGTTTAATGGAGAGACTATTACAAGGCATAAAAGGCATCGTGCCTTATTTTGACGACATCCTAAAAGCTGCCCTCACTAAAGAATTATTAGTACAATGACTCAGAAAAGTTCTTCAGAAATTTAAAGACGCTGGTCTGAAGGTAAAAAGGGACAAGTGTCAACTTTGTATGGAGAAAGTGGAGTTCCTGGGATACCTTCTTGACAGACAGGAAATCCAGCCCACCGAAAAAAAACTAACCGCAATCAAAAACGCTCTGAGACCTAGGAATAAGACAGACTTCCAAGCCTTCCTGGGACTCATTAACTTTTATAACATCTTCTTGCCCCAGAAGGCAACCGTAGCCGAGCCCTTACATAGACTTCTCGATAAAAAGGCTTCCTGGGTTTGGGGACGGCGTGAAGAGAAAGTGTTCCAAGGGGTAAAAGACCTCTTAACCTCCGATGCTATATTAATGCAATATAACGAGACTCTACCTTTGACAGTTACCTGTGATGCCTCACCATTTGGAGTAAGAGCCATTTTAAGCCATGTCCTACCAAATGGAAATGAGGCACCTATTGCGTTCTTTTCGAGAACTTTGTCTAAAACCAAAAGGAACTATAGTCAACTTGATAAAGAGGCTCTCGCTATTGTATCCGCAATTAAACATTTCCATGAATATGTCTATGGGAGACCCTTTACCATAATTACAGACCACAAGCCGCTACTTGGTATTTTGGCAGGAAACAAACCAACTCCCCATATCTTATCACCAAGAGTGACACGGTCAAAATTTTTAGCCGCCTACGATTACCGATTGCAACACCGCCTGGGAAAAACTATTCCCCACGCTGATGCTTTGAGCCGCTCCCCACTACGAGAAATCATAGAGGACCCTGCTCCAACCTTAACCGTATTGCAAATTGAAACCCTCAAATCGCCGCCGCTGACCGCTCGAGATATCGCCTTAGAGACAAAAAAGGACCCTGTTTTGGCATGAGTCCTCAGCTGGGTAGAATGGGGTTGGCCGGTCAGCGCAACCAACGACACATTCAAGCCATTTTGGAATAGTCAAACAGAGCTATTCTCCCAGAAAGGCTGCATAGTGTGGGGAGACAGAGTCATAGTCCTGGAGAAATTGCAATATAGGATATTGAAAATGTTGCACGATGGACATCCAAGCATCGTGCGGATGAAGGCATTGGCCAGGAGTAATGCATGGTGGCCTGGTTTAGTTAAACAGATAGAGACCTGGGTAGCAAAATGCAGCAAATACCAGGAGACTCACTCCACTCCTCCAAAGACTCCCCCAATTCAGTGGGAAACGCCTCGAGGTCCTTGGTCCCGTATCCACATCAATTTTGCGGGACTCACAAGAGGACACACTTTTCTTCTAACAGTGGATGCCTATTCAAACTGGCTCGAAGTCCACAAGATGAAAAGCACCACCACAGATGCAGTCACTAAAAAACTGAATAAACTATTCGCTACCTACGGATTTCCAGATGTCCTGGCCTCCGATAATGGCCCCCAATTCACTGCCCTGCCATTCGAACAGTACCTGGCAGATCGGGGCATCCGCCATGCTTTAACATTGCCAGCTCACCCTGCAGCCAATGGTAGGGCTGAGCGAATGGTTCAATTTGTAAAACAGACCTTGCACAAAATGGACCACGGCGACATTGACGATAAAATAAACCAGATGCTTCTTCTCCAGCACATAACCCCAAACAGTACCACGAACAAAACCCCAGCTGAACTCCTGATGGGCCGGAAACTTCGCTCGCATCTCGATCGCCTCCACCCTAACTACATGCCAGAACAACCCCCGGGATCCAGCAGCAAGTGTCGGGCATTCCAGGAAAGTGACCTTGTGTTTGCAAAAAAACTTCTTGGGCAACCCATTGTGGGTCCCCGCGACCATAACGCAACTTACGGGACCCCGATCCTATCGCCTACAAACTGCAGATGGTAAGATGTGGAAATACCACATAGACCAACTCCGTTCCAGATTAGCACCTAGTCCTATCTCAGCCCCAGAATCTCTAGCTGGGGGGGGAAGGAACATTGAGGAGGCCGAAGAAGAAATGATAATCGATACCCAACAGCCTACACAACCAACCAGGGGATACTCACCATTTGAAGAAGAACCGAACCAGGAAGTGGCCTCGCTGCGTAACAGCACTGCGATGGAAACGGATCCAGAGAACCCGGAAGACAGCATTGGTGTAAGCAGGGAAAGCAGTCCAGGGCCACAATCTTCACCATCCAACCCAGCTAGCAGCCCACCGGAACCAGAACCAGGACAGAAACCGGGGGAACAGCGCAGGTCAAGCAGACAGGTGAAACAACCTGCCTATCTACGAGAATACGTCACCCCACCCCTCAGACGGAACCTAGGGGGGAGGGGTGTTATGGACTAACCCAACGCAGCAATACAACCCTAAATAGCTTTACTTTACAGCAGGCTTGTAAACCTGCACTTCTCATTGGCCTATAAATAGCAAGTCGTGATTGGTCGTTTTTGGCCAGTCTGACTGGCTGTTAATGGGGCCCCCTGATTGGACGCTTGTGAAAATGGTAGATTCAAACCATTGGTTGTTTTGACAGCAGCCAGCTCTATAAAAGAGCTGCTGCTGCCCAAGTATTTGCTCTGTTCTTTCTTGTTAATAAAGAGTTGAAGTCACCATTCGATGTCTCGTCTCCTTTCATTGCGCCCATGCCCAGGACAGTCCTTTAACAACCTGACTTTAACATGTCCTGCACACTATAAATAAGGACAGTGGTATTTGCTTTCCTCATATCTGTCGGGTAAGATAATGGTCCACCACTGTGGGCTCTTGTGCCTCCTCCATTATTCTAAACAAAAGACACTCACATCTAGTTTTCCAGTTGCTTGCTTTATTGAAACTTCTAGAAGAAATAATTCCAATGAATCTGCCAGGATTACAAGATATACAAGTGGCCTAAGGCAACAGTATATGATCAGAGGCATGCTTATTCAACTGGTAACTAAAAATCCACATTACTCTACAGTACAGGAGAACTCACATTTTATGCCAATATAGCTTTCTGCCAGATCAAGGGCTGAAGATTAACTCAAAGGAGTAGAATCCAGAATCAACTTGTCTTCCATTCCTATGGCACAGTCAAACACACACACACACACTCAAATATATCAGAATTTTCTCCTAAGACGTGATAAACAGCCTTGAAGATAATATTTTATTGTCTCCAATTCAAAAAAGAAAAAACACATTTTCATTCTTTATTTGCTATATAGTCAGTGAGAAGATTTTTTAAAACAGTAACTGGGAGAGGGATCTTGGAGTCTTAGTGGACAATCACTTAAATATAAGCCAGTCGTGTGCTGCAGCTGCCAAAAAAGCCAACACAATTCTAGGCTGCATACACAGAGGGATAGACAGGGGTGGGATTTAATTTTTTTAGCAACCGGTTCTGTGGGCGTGACTTAGTTGGTGGGTGTGGCTTCCTGGTCATGTGACTGGGTGGGAGTGGCCAACTCAATGTCACTCACATCAAGGGGTGCTTCTCCTCTCCTGGCCTCTCATGAAAGTGGGGAATGTTGTAATGGTCGTAAGTGTGAAAAATGATCATAAGTCACTTTTTTCAGTGTCATTGTAACTTTGAATGGTCACAAGTTTTAGACCAAAACTCAGAAAGGGTATGTAAACTCACATCCAAATGTCAGTCTTTCTAGTTAGCCAAGAAGCCTTGATGAATGTCACTCATCTTGGTTCCTTGTCATTAAAAACTTCTTTCTGGCAGCTCTGCTTCATTATTCAATTATTTCTTCAAAATGTTAACTCCAACAGGGGAGTATTTCCTCCCAACAGCAGTGTAAGAAGCTTAAAACAATCCTTCCTCTCTAAGAAAGTACCAGCAAAGAAAAAAAAAAACCTCATTTGGAGACAGTAAGTCTAGGCATACTGCCAAGAATGTAAGAAGGGTAGAAAAAAACGAAAGGAGATTTCTTCCAACAACCAGTTCACTGAACTGCTTAGAAAGTTAACAACCGGTTCTAGCGAATAAGTGAGAACCTGTAGAATCCCACCCCTTTGGGATAGAATCAAGATCACATGAAGTGTTAATATCACTTTACAAAGCCTTAGTGTTGTGGTTAGTCGGCAGCAAGTGCTGAGGAGAGCGAGGACTCAGATGAGGGGCCAGGACTATTAGGGAGTGGATTGCTGCCTTCAGCAATTGTGGGGGCTGGCAGCAGTGATGAGGAGGTTCCCGAGGAGCCTGTGCCAAGTGCGCATACATGCAGGGTTGGTTGCAGGAAAGAGCAGCTACAACAGCATGGGTGACTCAAGAGTAAGGCTGCAAGGTAAGGGCCCCTCCTTCAAGAAGATAAAAGCCAGCTGTGAAGTGAACGTTCTTTGCAGGAAGCCAAGACATTTTGAAACTCAGCCTCGTGGACATTGCAGTATCTTAAGTTGGTATTTGAAGACACTTGTGTTGTAAAATATTTCTTATCTTTTATTCTTGGCGGCCTCGCACGCTTTTGGCGAGGCTTGTGCTTATCAAAGTTAATTAGTTTGCACCAGCCTTTTAACCAGGGATTCATAAGATTCATTAAAAGGTTTCTGTTCCCTTTGGTTTGTGTTTGTTTTCTTGGAAAAAGGTTTGGGTCAGAACACTTAGTAATGCCATACTTGGAATCCTGCATCCAGTTTTGGTCACTATAATATAAAAAAATATAAACATAGTATAAAAAATGATGTTGAGACTCTAGAAAAAGTGCAAAGAAGAGTAACAAAGATGATTGGGGGACGAAGGCTGAAACATATGTTGCTGGAATTGTGCATGTCTTGTTTAGAATTAGAATTAGAATTCTTTATTAGCCAAGTGTGATTAGATACAGAAGGAAATTGTCTCTGGTGCATAAGTTCTCAGTGTACACATAGCAATCGTGATAGATCATTATCATAGTCGTAAAAAGACATTCATCATCAAACATTAGATACAACCCTTAGTGATAGTCATGAATACTAAACAATCAACATAAATTATACTAGGATACTAAATAAACTATATAAATTACAAGATACAAGCAACCAAGTTATAGTCATGAGAAGAAAAGGAGATAGGTACTAGGGAAAACGAGAGTAATGATGGGAATAATGCCTTGACAGTCACCTGAGTGATTACATTTCGGGGGAAACTGTCCTTGTGCCTAGTTGCTCTGGTGTGCAGTGTTTTGAGGATAGAAGTTGTCCAGGATGTGCGGAGTCTGTAGATGTTTTCACAGCCCTCTTTTTGACTCATGCAGTATACAGGTCCTCAGTAGAACATTGGAAGAAATATTCTTCTGGGTTTGGTTCCAAGTGGGGGGAAAAAAGACACTGGAATCATGGCAGTTGCTTGGAAAGAAGGTTTATGGATGAACAGGGTGGGTTCCTGGGCAGAAAAAAAGGAAGAGATGCGGAGAGTCCCTGGGTTTTATGCCCTCTGTTGAGCTTTGAATTTGAGCTTGTGTTCTGATTGGTTGTCAGACTCCTATAGGGCCATGCAGGGGCAACTTTGTAGGTTGTCCCAGGCTTGGTTGACTCTTGCTGGGTGATAACATAATGAAAGGGATTTTGACAATTGTGGTTCTGCCTGAAGGAGATAGATCTTTGTTATGTTGAATAGACTGGCCCAAGTCTTGATGGCCCATTAATAAGTGGGGGAGGGGGGCTGAGTTTCTGCCTGTCTGAGTTGTTACTTAACACTGTCTGCCCTTTTAGTATATCCTAAAATATTTCGTTTTCCTAGGAGAGGGGTGGGTTTTAATTTCCAGCAGGAAGGCAGGTTGGTAGCAATTGTTTGTTTTTTCTGCAGTCCTAATTACTCTCTGAAACCTGTGTCTGTCTTGTGGAGCAAAACCAGACAGTTATAGAAGTGCAGATAGACTCAATAATTCAATAATAATTTTAATGAAAAAAAAAAGAGGTAGAATGATAGCAATCTTCCAATGTCTAAGGGCTTTCCCCAAAGAAGAGGAGAGGTCAAGCTATTCTCCAAAGTACCTGAAGGCAGGGCAAGAAGCAATGGGTGGAAACTCATCAAGGAGAGAAGCAACCTGGAACTAAGGAGGGATTTCCTGACGGGGAGAACAATTAATCAGTGGAAGGACTTGCCTTCAGAAGTTGTGAAGGTGCTCCAATACTGGAAGTCTTTAAGAAGAGATTGGGTAATCCTTTGTCTGAAATGGTATAGGGTCTCCCTGCTTGAGCAGGGGGTTGGACTAGAAGACCTCCAAGGTCCCTTCCAACTATGTTATTTTATAATTCCGTCATGGAAGGGGGAATATAAAGACAATGTCATATTTGTTTCCCCCTCCCCCTCCCCCCCCCAGCTCCTGTATTTTTGAAAAGTCAATTTGCTTCAAAGAGGGCCTGTTTGTGTTTAATAGCGTTCATGGAGTGTTGCTGGGCTACATTGATTCATTAAAACTCAGAATGGAGCAAAGTGCCCAAGGAGAACAATAGGAAACTTGGAGAAGGGAGGAGAGGGAAAGAAAAGGAAGGAAGGAGAAGAAAGGAGAAGCACATCATTGACATTCCAGGCATGCACCACCTGAATTTAAACCAGTTTGCCCATTGCTTAAAAGTACACAAGGGTTCAGACAAAAAAGATTTCAGTCTTCCCGGCTTCTCGTTTCTAACCCTCGCCTTGTCATCCAGAACCACTTCTGGAGGTTGGGGAAGGTGCCCAGTTTCTCTTATAAAGGCGGGTTGCAAATCGCTTGGCAAAAATTGTGGGTCAGAGTGTGTTCCGGTCTTCCATTCTTCTGCACAGAGCAGCCCATTCTTCTGCACAGAGCAGCCCATGTAATCCTCGGTCTAAACAACGCCAGGGAGGTAGGGACCGGGTTTTGAAAGAAAGAGGGAAGAAAAAATGGGAAGGAAGAGGCTGAGAAGAGTGGGCTGACAAGGGCAAAAGGCTGCTTCGGGAACCTCTCTGCCCACCCCACCCCAAGCCTTATGCGCAACTTATTTCGGTGGAAGAAAGAGAAGGAGGGGGGGGGGAAAGGAAGAGAAAGAAAAGGAGAAAGCGAAGGGGAAAGGAAGGGGAGAGGAGGAAGAGGAGGAGGAGGAGGAGGAGGAGAGGAAGAAGAGGAGGAGGAGGAGAGAGGGGGAGGGGAAGAGGAGGAGGAGAAGAGGAAGAAGAGGAGGAGGAGGAGAGAGGGGGAGGGGAAGAGGAGGAGGAGGAGGAGAAGAGGAAGAAGAGGAGGAGGAGGAGGAGAGGGGGGAGGGGAAGAGGAGGAGGAGGAGGAGAGGAAGAAGAGGGGGAGGAGGAGAAGGGGAGGGGAAGAGGAGGAGGAGGAGGAGGAGGGAGAAGAGGAGGAGGAAGAGAGAGGGGGAGGGGAAGAGGAGGAGAGGAAGAAGAGGAGGAGGAGGAGAGGGGGGAGGGGAAGAGGAGGAGGAGAAGAGGAAGAAGAGGAGGAGGAAGAGAGAGGAGGAGGGGAAGAGGAGGAGGAGGAGGAGGAGGAGGGAGAAGAGGAGGAGGAAGAGAGAGGGGGAGGGGAAAGAGGAGGAGAGGAAGAAGAGGAGGAGGAGGAGGAGAGGGGGAGGGGAAGAGGAGGAGGAGGAGAAGAGGAAGAAGAGGAGGAGGAGAGAGGGGGAGGGGAAGAGGAGGAGGAGGAGGAGGAGAAGAAGAAACCAAAGGAGGAGGAGAGTGACTGTGGGCTCCTTGGTATTCTCTTGGCTGTTTGCTTGCAAACATTGCATTACTGAGGAGGAGGAGGAGGAGGGGGAAGGAAGGAAGGAAGGAAGGAAGGAAGGAAGGAAGGAAGGAAGGAAGGAAGGAAGGAAGGAAGCAAGGAAGGAAGGAAGGAAGGAAGGAGAAAGAGAGAGGGGGGAGGGAGGGAGAGGGAGAAAAAGCTATGATAGTTCACTATTAAGCTCACCCTGGATCACCTCAACCCAATAGTAAGGACTTAGATAGATATAATGGCCAACCTTACAAGGCTGTTGCTGTGGAACCCCGAAGAGCAGGAGGGGTGGAAGGAGAGACTGAAGTCACCAGGTCCGTTCTTGCTGCACACAAGAGTCCAGAATTAAGCATCCCTGAAGCACCCCCCTTCTCCTTAAATACAGCCAAGAGGGGGCTATGGGACAACTTGGCACAGCCGACTTGCTGCAGGACAATGTAGGAATTCTATTTTGTGAATCATGTGGTCATTGAGTGAATCATACGAATAAGTGAATCCGGCTTCATGCCTCAATGTTATTGAGCCAGGGTTGGGAAGGTTGCAAATGGGGATCATTGCAACCCATATAAACACACGCAGGTGGCCAAGCACCCAAATTTTAATGGTAGTTAATGTGTGAGGACTGAACATAAATCATTTTTTCCAGTGCTGTTATAATTGGAAACAGTCACTAAACAAGTCAAGGACTACCTGCACCGTCTTCTGATTGGAGGCCAGATCATTTCTACAAATTTCAGAATTGGGGCTAAACATCAATTACAGGTAGTCCTCAACTTACAACAGTTCATTGAGTGACCGTTCAAAGTTACAATGGCACCGAAAAAAGCAACTTATGACCATGGTTCACAGTTACGACCCATGATCCCCATGATCAAAATTCCAAAGCTTGCCACCAGTTCATACTTACAACCATCGCTGCCCCCCCCGTCCCAGGTCCTACAACCCTCACTTTTGCAACCTTCTGAACAGCAAAGATTCACTTAACAACCTGGTGACTAACTATTGCAGTGATTCACTTAACAACCGTGGCACGAAAGGTCATAAAATGAGGCCAAACCCACTTCACAAATGTCTCACATTGGAACGGAAACGTCAAAATCAATTGTGGTCATAAGTCAGGGACTGCCTGAATCTCCACTGTTTTTGGAAACACGGTTTGGCACCCTGATGCCCTCAGAATATCCTGGACTACAAGTCCCATCTTGCCCAGCCATTGATCTCCTGAAAGAAGCTCAAATTACAGAAGACTGGTATGTGTGTATATGCCCTTCACACTTTTGTGCTTTTGTGCAATGGATTTCCTCTTACTAACACATTGTGTTTATTGATACAAAGGCTTTGTAAGCTTTTACACATGTAATTGGCCGATTAACTCAGCTGCAAAGATGAGTATCCCAGAATAATCCCTCAGAAACTGGGGGGAAACGAGTGGAAGCAACAGAAAAGCTTTTGCACAATCGGCTGGTGGTAGTCCCAAAGTTGCACAGGACGTCCTCTATGTATGACCAAAACTAATTTTTGGTTGCTAAAGGAAACATTGATTCAGCCAACGTCGGACTGATTTCATGCCTTCACATTGTTAAGTGAATTGCTACAGTTGTTAAGTGAGTCACATGGCTGTGAAGTGAATCTGACCACCCCCTCCCTTGTTGGAAGGTCTCAAAAGTAGATCACATGACCTCCCCCCCCGCAACCATCACAAGTACATGCCAGTTGCCAAGCATCTTGAATTTTGATCACATGACTGTGAGGGATGCTTGCTATGGTCGTCAAGTGTAAAAAAAGCAGTCATCAGTCACTTTTTAAAGCACCGTTGTGACTTTGAATGTTCAGTAAGTGAACCATTATAATTCGAGAACTACCTGAAGTAGAAAAGCATATAAGAATATGTGTAATGACCTGGGGCGTGCCACAAAAGCAACAAAGTCACAAAAGTAGGTAAAGTCCCTTTAATTCCTCCAACTTGGCCTCCAATGTCCAGTTATCATCAGCTGGAAGAAAAAAAAGCTCTTCCAAGAACAATCTTTAAAGGGAAGAAATTCCATCCGAACCCAAAGTACATCTAGATTATAAATAAAAAACCAACACAAACCACAGCTGCAGCAATTAACGAGACAGGGCAGGATAAGGAATTGCACACTTCAAAAGATAATGAAACACACATGGTTGGGAGAATGCCAGAACCCAGATAAAATCTGACAAAGATAATGCACACTTTGTTTCCAGCAAGGTGCTGTGCGCAAATACCCTTTTTATCCTGTTTTCCCAGCTGCAGCTAATGAAGGGAATCAGGACCTTTTTCTTCCCCATAACCCACGTTGCTCCCTTATTCGTTCTTCCCCACGTGCCCTAGGATGAAGAGTGAGTAGGCCTAGGTCTTCCTCTGAATGCCCAGCTGGACTGTGCCCTTCCCCCGTTTCTTCCACAGCCACCGGAGCCACACTCCCACTCCCTGTCAACTGTTTGACCTCCCCCTTGGAATCTGATTCCAACAGGGGCATGACAATATGTCAGAGTTAAGGAAAATGGATATAAAGTGATAGGGAGGTGGTACCTAACACCACGTAAATTAAATCAAATAGATATTAAACAGGGGTGAGAGTCAACCGGTGTAACAGCTGTAGAGTTTGAAAACCGCCCATTTGCAGCCCTGGGCTGCAAAACATGGAAATAAAGGAACAGACTAGAGCAGTGGTGGGTGGATGGAGCCAACTAATCACTAGAACAACTGGTTCGTTCCAGCTGGTCTGAACCATCTGAATCCCACCCCTGATGTTAAATATGTTCTGACTAAGGCTTATTGAGACACTAACAAAGACATGGTAGTTCCAAAAACCCCTTTTCTTTATTTCAACAGCTGTGAATTATAGTCATTCACAGCCCATAATGAGTCCCAAACAGTTTGTAAATAATCCCATGGAAGTCTGCCAAAGTCCTTCAGGATAAATCTGATAAGCACGCACCTTTATCTTCCTTGAAATGCTGCCAATGAGTAAATGTCCAATTAGTTATACAAGGCCAAACAGAGCACAAAGTCAACACAGACAAAGCTTCAGGTTTCAAACCAACCAATACGAACAAAATTGCTTCCTGCAAAGACTTCTGTCCCTTCAATCCTCCTTTATGTCTTATAGGAGGGCCAATCACCTCCAAGCCTTACTCCTGAGTCACCCCTTTTGTCTTAACTGTTCTTGCCTTCTGGCAGCTCTGTGCATGCGTGCACTGATAACAGGTTCCCTCTATTCCTCTGCCTTGCTGCTGTCAGATTCTGGAGGCTTCAGAGTCAGTACATAACTCCCAAGTGGCTCTGGCCCCATCTCTGTATCAAACACAGACCTCTCATTTGAGCCCTTCCCAGACTCCAGTCTGACTCTGCTGCCAGCTCTGCAGGCTGCCTGCGGACCACAATAAAATATACAAATATTTGTTGGAGGTGCAAGAAAAAGGTTGGAACATATAAACATATATGGTGGGATTTTGATAGTGCACAAAAAAATATGGGACGTGGTGTTTAGGGAAATTAGAGCATCTTTGAATGTAAATTTAGATATTTCACTGAGGATTGTATTACTGTTGTTGGTGGAAAAACAGGATATAAATGAAACAAAAAAAATGATTGTAAATTTGATAATGGCAGCGAGATTATTGATGGCTAAATATTGGGAATGAAATTGGGATATTCAAAGAAATGAGTGGTATAATGAAATTTGGAGTATGGCAACAAATGATAAATTAACAGCAGAAATTAAATTTAACAAAGGAATGATTAAAGTAAACAATTATAATGAAATAATGGGGGGGATTTTATAAAAGCAGTGTTGGTGGAAGGCAAAAGGAATAAACTTCCCTAAGAATATATTGTCAGGATTCCAGCAGTTACCCCATTTAAATCATGAGTCTTGAGCCAAACTTCCGAAACTTCAAAAGGATTTATTGGGAGTTAACATGTCCGGCACTGCCTGGGGGTAGCCGACTCTGAGACGCATCATTCATTGTCAAAATTGACCCTGGTTTTCCCTCCACCCCCTGGGTGTATCGTAATTCATATTCTCCAAAGGGACACATCCATAGCCAAGAATCATCAATCATATTCTCCAGTTAGAATTCTGTGCAGCAGAAACTTCAGTCATCTAGTTACTATCCTATTTCTCCAACAATACGGCCTCCCCCAATAGGAAGTCCCAGCATGTTTTATAGGCATGAAATGAAATTAAGCCCCTCCCCCCAAATTAAGGCCTATATTAAAACATGCAAAATTGGGGGGGGGGGGGCTTGCTGTTAGGAAGTACTTTTGTTGTACACCCGGATATGGTGCTGCCTGTGTTGACCCCGATACGAAGTGCCCCACCAACGCCGAGGTCAACATCCAAGCTGTTGCCACCTGCCTGCCCGAAGATGCAAGGCGGGGGGGGGGGGGGGATTAAGTCACCTCCGAAAGGACAAGCTAGCCATTTTTTTCGGGGCTCAAAAAAAAAAAAAAAAAAAGACCCGGCCTTATTATATGAGAAACCTTTGAAAAACTATTTATGGAATGCACTTTTGATTTCCAAACTGCTGCATTGCTCTTTCAAAACCCCTTTCCCCCTCCCTTTCAGTTGGCAACTCCAAACAGACCATAGAAATGTTTTATGAGTTGACATATATGTTGTTTTGGAGTGGACAAGAGAAGAATTGGAATATATTGTATATCTTTTAGTTGTTATAGAAGAAGAAATATAAGGGGAGGGGGAGTGGTCACCAGGAGTGGGAGTGCACCATAATATTTATATCTTTTCCTTTTTTTTGTATTTAGATTTATATGTATTATGTTTGTATTATTTGTATCCAAAATTAAAAATATTAAAAAAAAAAAAGAGAGAGAGAGAAAACTACCTATTGTTTATCTTGCTTTTTTCTTGTGGCATGCAAATAACCACGTCGGATTTCCCGGACTCACAATAGATCCAAAAGAGAGAATAAGTTGAAATAAGTTATTTCAACTTACTCAACTCTAATAAGTTAACTAAACCAAGATCATTTTTATAAATTTTACAGACAAACCAGCAGGAAAACAAACAAACAAAAAAACTACAATGGAATAAAAACAAATAGAAACATTTGTGACTGGGAAAAAGTGAAGGATGACAAAAGAGGAAGAGGGCAAGGCAGAGCTCAAAAGGCAGGCCATACAGGTGGTCCTCAACTTATGTCGAACTGCTTAAGCGACAGTTCAATGTTCCAACAATCCTACTTAGGAACCTGGGTTTGATGCTCCGATGGTTGGTCATGGGACCTCAGTCATCTGGACCAACCCTGAGGGCCTTTGGCAACGTTTCCCAATCATGTCACCGACTTTTAGGATGGCTTTGCCAAAAACTTGGATTTGGGCAACAATGCACCCAGGGTGGACCATGGGTTTGTTTCATGATGGAGGTGTTCACTTTACGACAGCAGTGCTTGCTTAAGAATCGAGGTGTTTGCTTAACGATCATCACAATGAATGTTGTAAAAACAAGTCTGATACCTTCCTTTCCTTCCTTCCTTGCATCCTTCCCTCCCTCCCTTTCTACACCTCTTCCTTCTCCTCCCCTCCTTCCTCCCCTCCTCCTTCCCCTCCCTCCCTCTCTATCCTTCTTTCTTTCCAACTTACCTACTTACCGTCCCTCCTCCTCCTCCTCCTCCCTCCTCCCTCTCCTACCCAGCCACCCTTCCTCCCTCCCTTTCTCAGTACATTCCTCACCCTCTCTTCCCTTCCTTGCCCTCCCCTTTCCTCCCTCCCTCTCTACATCCCTTCCTTCTCCCCTCCCTCCCACCCTTCTCCCCCCCTCCCCTCCCTCTCTTCTTTCCTCCCTTCTTTCCTTCCTTCTTTCCTTCCTTCTCCCTCACTAGTTACCTTCCACCTTCCTTCCTTTGAAGCATATGGGGCTTTGGTTCCTTCGCAATGGATGGCAACATGCGTAGAGAAGAGCAAAGAGGCATTTTTGACTTCCCTTCTGTTTATTTTCAGGAATTAATCAGGTTTTCCATACCAGTCTGAAGATTCTATCGGTTTTATCAATAAAACGAAAACTGTCTGGGTTTTTATGTATTGATTTATTGATTCAACTGATACAACCTCCCGTCTCAGCAGGTGACTCTGCAATGAAATTAAAAATAAAAGTGTTGCTAAATACATTTTACAAATGAGGTTGCTTTATAAATTCTAAGGGTATAACTGAAGTAGGTTTCTGGGTTCTCTGGTTCTGGGTTCTCATTTTCTTTAAAAAACAATGAATTCTAGGAATTCCTCCCTCCCACCCTTCCCCTCTCAACCATACATTTCCTTCCTTCCTTCCTTCCTTCCTTCCTTCCTTCCTTCCTTCCTTCCTTCCTTCCTTCCTTCCTTCCTTCCTTCCTTCCTTCCTTCCTTCCTTCCTTCCTTCCTTCCATTGAGGACCTGCATAGAGCACGAGTCAAAAAGAGGGCTGTAAAAATATTTACAGACCCCTCACATCCTGGACATAAACTGTTTCAACTCCTGTACACCAGAACAACTAGACATAAGGACAGTTTTTTCCTGAAAGCCATCACTCTGCTAAACAAATAATTCCCTCAACACTGTCCAACTATCTACAAAGTCTGCACTACTATTACTATTAATCTTCTCACCACTCCTTCTCACCCATCCCTCCCACTTGTGACTGTATGACTGTAACTTTGTTTGTTGTATTCTTACGATCTATATTGACTGTTTCCTAGTATGATTTCTTTGCTTATTGTACCCTAAGACTATCATTAAGTGTTGTACCTGATGATTCTTGACAAATGTATCTTTTCTTTTATGTCCACTGAGAGCACATTCACCAAGACAAATACCTTGTGTGTCTGATCACACTTGGCCAATAAAGTATTCATTCATTATTCATTCCTCCTCCCTCCCTTCCCTTCTCAACTATATTCTTTCTTCCTTCCTTCCTTCCTTCCCTCTGGGAGTTGAAGTTCCCATTTAATGTTGTCAAGGTTAACTATTATAAATCTCTGTAGAGGCACTGGCCTTAATCCAGCTCCTTATCAGTGAGCTAGTCAAGGTATAAATTTAATAATCAACCAAGCAAATATGATCTCCTTTCTGAGGATAGGGCAGGGCTTCTGATTCTGCCCACTGACTGGTTCACAAATACAGCACCCAGCTTAGTGGTAGGAAAATACCCAGAGTGCCTCATGGTGGTTGGCAAGTGTTTCTCCCCTCAAAAAACACGATACATAAGTGAAAAATAGCACGTGTCAGGTCACAATAAAATGTGCACCTCATGCCTCTGGGTCAGGTTATGAAGGAAATCACCTGGAAGGGGCTGGAAATGGTTACCAGCACTGATGATGTTTCCTAGTTGGGTCATGAAACATCTGCAAACAAGCAACCAAGCTCAGAGAGCACCCAAACCCCACAATAATCCTCCTCCTCCTCCTCCTCCTCCTCCTCTCCATTTTTCCATTCATACAAATATTCTCTTCTATTGCTAAGGACTGAAAAGTATCATAACTGGTCCCATAGCCACTTACATTTCCCTACCCACCCACCCCCGGGCCTTGTTGGCCCAGGACAAAAGACTCTGGAAATTTAGCATCTGGTAGGAACACACCCAGCCACAGTTTTCAGAAGTCCTGTGAACTGGTGCAAGAGCAAGCTCCGGGTTTGCCAGCTGGGGTTTGGTGGTCAGCCATAAATGATGGGTGCTTGCAGGACCTTGAACTTCCTTAGCAGATTAACAGAGTTGGAAGGGATCTTGTAGGTCATCTAGTCCAACCCCTCGTCCAAGCAGGAGATCCTACAGCATTTCTGACAGATGGCAGTCCCGTCTCTTCTTGAAAGCCTCCAGGGATGAAGCTCCCACGACTCCCGAGGGCAACTTCTGTTCCACTGAATATAGAATACCAGAGTTGGAAGGGACCTTGTAGGTCATCTAGTCCAACCCCCCCATGCCCAAGCAGGAGATCCTACAGCATTTCTGACAGATGGCTGTCCAATCTCTTCTTTGAATGTTTTCAGGGATGAAGCTCCCACAAATATGGAGGCGGGGGGGGGGGCGGGAGGGGAGGCAGGGCAAAACGCTGCCCGAGCGTACCTACCCTTTCCCGGATTTTGGGGCCCAGGGGGCGGCTTTGAGCCCCGTGGTCCAACGTGGCGCTCCCACCCACGGAAAGAGGTTGAACGATCTCCCTCTCGGCGCTTTCCAGCTCTCCTCCGCGGGAAGGCAGCAGCGAAGAGATGCCTGGCGCGCCTGCGCAGAGAGGCTCGACCCTCGCCGGGGCTAGGCGAGCCGAAGGAGCTCCGCTCTCCGTTCCCACGTTCATTACGCTTCTTTCCTTTCTCCCGCTCGCTTTCTTCTCACGTTTTCCCGTGGGTGGGTAGGCGGGCTGAAGGTGGGGGGGTTGTGTGTGTGGAAATCAAAGATCCTCCGGCAAGCTCTCCTCTTCCTTTCCAAAGAAAGAGACCCCTGTCTCCCCTCCCTCCCTACACACCCCCTCCCCCGCATGCCACCCTCCCCCCTCCCCGCATGCCACCCTCCCCCCACCCAACCCGGGCCAAGAGCAAACCTTGCTTGGCCCGTCCCTTCCAACAGACGCCCCTACCCAGTTGTTCCTCACCTCCGCCCCCCCCCGCCCCCAGGCATTGCATCTGCTCCCCCACCTTGCAAATCTCCGTGCCCCATCCCCTCCCCCACCAGCGATCCCCCTGGGGGAGGGGGTCTCTGCCGGTTCTCTCCCCCCCCCTCCAAACCCCCAGTTCCCCTCTCCAAATATCGCGCCTTGCCAGCCAGCGCGAGCGTCTTGCAGCGACCTCTCCAAGCCTCTCCAAGAAAGTTTTCCCGGGGTTGGTCGCGCCTAGGGCCCCGCCAGCTGTTGTCTCGCTTAGCGGCGGAGCCCTCTCGTGTCCACACGCCTCCCGCGGCAGGCTTTGGCGGGGGAGGGAGGAAGAGAGAGAAGGCGAAGGAAGGATGACAGTGCGCTTATGCCCTGCTGGAGCGGCTTCTGCCGGCTTGGCAAAGCGAGCCGTGCGCCCGAGAGCGCGCAGCAATCCGTCACTGGTCCTTTTCCCACCTCTCCTCTCTTGCCCGCCTTCCTCCTCCTCCTCCTCCTCTCCATCTCTCTCTCTCTCTCCCGGGCGAGAGAGCTAGAAGGAAGCTTATAAAAAGCCTGATGTAATCCGCTCCGCAGCCTCTGGGTACCGCGAAGCGCCCGCGTCCAGCCGCCGGAGGAATCGAGAGCGCAAGTCAGCAAGCCAGCTCGGGTAGCTCAAGGTATCGAGCGAGGAAGAGGTGGAAGAGGAAGAGGACGAAGACGAGAAGGATATTCCTGCAGGAAGAAAAGGGGTTTACGGGCTGCCTTTTGCTGGGGCTCCGTCTCCTCCCTTCCCAGCGCCAAGGAAGGAAGTGTAAAACCCAGCCGAAACCGCGGGCTCTGCCGGTATCGAAGAGGCGCTTCGTCGGTCGGATCTCCGGACTTCTGTCCAGCCACATCTTCAGTCCAGCTTGGGCTATTTTCCCCCACCTCTTGGCCAAGAAAGCTCGCACACACACCCCATACACACACACACACACCAATTCCAGAATATTTTGATTTTTTTTAAAAAAAAAAAAAATCGGACTTCGCGTCTCTCTCTTTCCTTTTTGAACTAAAACAACAGCAACGACAACCACCCAAGGAGGGCCCCCCCGGGCGTTTTGTGTGTGTAGGTGTGTGTGTTCGCGAGTGTGAAAGCGTGTGTAAGACTTTTCCAAGTTTCGTTTGGGGTGTGGGTGTGTGTGTGTGGTTTTTTTTTTTTTTTTGTTTAAAGCTGGTGTGTTTTTCAAAGAGTGGGCTGGAAGCAAAGAAAAAAGAAAAAAAGGGGGGGGGGAAACCCCACAAACTCACACTTACACACACACACACACACAAAAACCCCTCCCCAAAATAATAATCTTGGTTTTGGTTCACTGGTTTGTACCGAGGGAGCCCATGGCTCGTTTTTCCCTTCTGGATTTGTGGATGTTTTCCATTTGGGATTTGCTCCGGCTGAGAACAAGGATATAACTGCCTGGACTCTCCTAAAAGGTAAGATTCCGTGATGATGATGATGATGATGATTTAAAAAAAAAAATCACTTAATGACGGAGTGGTTTAATTCAGTTGTGTGCTGGAGATTGGCGGTGGCCAACGGGGCTGGGTGGTGGGGATGACAAAAAAATCAATGTATTTTTGGTAAGTGGGTGTGGGAGAATGGCATCCCACCCGCTAATATCTAACCCTTGCACCCGTCCGTGGAAAGATTTTTTTTTTTTTCAAATTTGGGGTGGGGAGGGCAGAGCAAGGTCTCTTTGGCCCCTGGTAGAAATCCTCGTCGCCAGCTTTGAGGGCACAACTTTCTTTCCAAGCGGGCGAACCGAAGCGCTTGAAATTGCGGCTGGTTTTGGGTTCGCGAGAGAAGAGAACCAAACCCCGCGCGAGCCGACTTGGAGGTCTTGGGGATGTTGGCCAGGTCCATAAAAGTCCGCGCCACCCCCGCCCTCCCCGCTCCAGCTCCCACCCCCTCCCGCCTCCCCAAAGCGGTGGGTCTGGGGAGGGGGGGCGCGTGACAATCCGACGGGGGTGGGGGGGTGGTCTCGGAGCCTGGATGGGGCGAAGCCTCGTCCCTCTCCGAATGTCCTTTCCCTCTTTCCCTGGGACCTTGCTCTCTTCCAAGCGCCGATCCAAGCCTTTTGGATCGCTCCCTCCGCCCTCGGATGCCGAGCTAGCTTGGGACTGCGCCCCCGCGGGGGGGGGGTTAACTCGCGAGGAAAAGTCCTGGCCGGCTTGCTTTCTCGTTGCGCCTTTTTTTTTTGGGGGGGGGGGGGGGGGGAAGGAAGGAAGGACCCGCAAAGATTTCCAAAAAGCGAACTTCAGGAGGGAACCCATCCTGGAAGGGCGGCGGGGGTCGAGAAGAAGGATCCTTGTCGGGGTGGGAGAGAGGAGGAGAGGAGAGGAGGGAAAGAGCCCCTCGGGTTGCTTCCTCGCAAGTAATCCCGTCGGCTCCTTCCCTGCCTCCCGCCCGCCCACCCGCCCGCCGCCGCCTTCTCCTGCCCCCAAAGTGGATGAGACGCATTTGGCAAGCGAGGCGTTTTGCGGCGCGTTTTGCTCGCTCGCTCACTCGCTCGCTCGCCCGGCCCCTTCCCCATCGCCCCTGAGCTCAGGGAGGAGATGCGGGGAGCCACATTATTTGAAGAGCCGGGGAGGGGAGGAGGGAGGAAGGGGGCAAACTTTCGCCGGGCTGCCAAAAGCATCGCGCCGCCCCCTACCCCCTACCCCCCCAAAAAACCCCTCTCCGACTTTCTCCGCCTTGCAAAAAAGAAGGGGCGAGCCGGGTGGGTTGGGGTGTTTAAGGCTTAATCCCCGGGCACTTTGTCACGGGAGGGGGGGGGAACGGTTTCTTCTGCTAATTTGGGGGTTGCGGGGAGAGTGGGGGGGAAGGGAGCAGGATCCTGCCCATATTCCCCCCCCTCCTTCCCTTCCCTCCGAGGCTTCGGGTTTTTTTCCTCCCCCCCCCAATAGGGTAAGGCGGGGAGGGTTGCACCAGAACGGGAGGCATTACCCTTCGATTGGAGGGGAGGGGAGGTTTAGCCCCTCGCCTCCCCCAAAAGTTGCCTTGTTGATTTATTTCTTGCAGGGGTTGGCGGGGTCTTTGGGGGAAGGGGTTGCAGGGGTAGAGAGAAAGCCTCTTAGCTCTAGGTTTCATAGCCTGCCCCCCAACCTTCTCTCCGCGCCCCCCCCCCCAAAAAAAAAAATCCGACGGAATCTGGAGGCTGGCTAGTCCGTTTGGATGAAGGAGCCAGGTGCTTTCCATCTTCTAGCCAATGAACCGAACTCCAGCTCCAGAAACCTCTTAATGAAATGAGTTAGTTGGAAAAAAGATGCTACAGAGTCTTGCTATTTATTTATTTATTGGATACTATAGAGCAAGATGAAGTCAGGACTAAACAAATCCAAGGAATGGGTTGGCTTTGAATGGTCAAGTCTGAACATCAAAGCAAGAGGAGGAGGAGGAGGAGGAGGAGGAGGCTTTGGTGGTCTCTGAGCCTGGTGGTTTTCTTGCAGATGTTTCATGACCCAACTAGGTAGCATCATCAGTGCTAGAATGGAGTGGGGTTGTGGAGAGGAGGAGGAAGGGGGGTGGAGGAGGAGCAGGAAGACAAGGTCAACCAAGGCTTTTATTTTCCATATAACTTGAGTTGGAAAGAGGTTCTCCAACTCATCAGATGCCACCATCTGATCCTTCTGGCTCAGCTCAAAGAAGGAGACACCAACACTTATCCCATGTCTCCATCCCATATGTTTGGGGTCAATGTGTTTTGTGGCCAAAGAAAATGGTGGTAGAGAGGGTCATCCCTGAGCAATCCATTCTAAATCAAGAAAGAGGCGATCTCTCCCACCTCCATGTTGACCTGTTGACCAGCTCTCTTTCAACTGGGAAAACTGAGTAGAGAGAGAGAGAGAAGAAGAAGGTTGGGTAGATATTCTTCAAGCCAAATTTGGAGGTTCTAGTTCTTAGGAGGAAAAGGGTGATGCAAGGAGAGATTGGTGGAAGAGAGAAAGAGAGAGAGAACTTCAAGTGGTTTGCTCCTTGAGTTGAAGAAAGGCTGGTTCCTCACTGAAGTGGAGATCTTTCCTTCCATTACAGATGAGCTAACTTGGAACGGAGAGGTACACCTGCTTCTCCTTTTCCTCACATTCCCTCCTTCTTGATATCCCCACAGAGCCAGTTTTTTGGGGGAAAGCCCCTCTGTTGGAGGAACCAATGAGTTTGCCTTGCCCCAGCTCCAAACCTCCAAGAACCAGGCCTTCCCATAATAATCCTCCATCCTCACTCTCCATCTTCTCTGCAGTGCTTCCATCTGCAGCATGGACTATATGTGGTGGTGGTGGTGGAGGAGAAAGAAATAACTCTTGGCTGGAAATGAGGAATGCCTTGAAAAGGGTTCACACTCACATATATGCACACCCAGAGGGACTGACACGTACACACACACACAAATCACAACCAACCCTGCTGGGAAGGAGATCTACCACCCCAAAGCAAGTGGTGGTGGGTAACAACTCCCCATCCCACCACCCAAGCTTCTGTTGTACCCCTGTGTGTAGATTTGGGTGGGCTTGTGTCATTGGGTTTGTTGACAGGAGAGGTGCATAGGTGCCCCTAAGCAAACAAGGGGAATTCTAGAACATATTTTTATTTTTTTTATTTTATTTTTAATTTTAGCATTCTGCAAATTTTGGGATACCCCTAAGGCTGGATTTCACCTCGCTTCCCACAGTTCTGATCCAAACACACAGCCTTGGAGGGTTGATATACCTGGGGGGTGATATTGGTGGCTTTTTCACAGCCTGGAAAAGTCTCACTGGCAGGCAATGTTTCATGTGCTTTTTCCTGGGTAATGAAGGGGAAGGAGGGAGAGAGAGAGAGAGAGAGAGAGAGAGAGAGAGAGAGAGAGAGAGAGAGAGAGAGAGAGAGAGAGAGAGAGAGAGAGAGAGAGAGAGAGAATGAATAAAATTGCATTTGGGAAAGAGCGTGGGATCTCACCAGGCTGCAATGCACCTTTCCTTTTTCAAAAGGCAGGCTTTAACTTTAACACCCCCACTATGTAACAGATATGCAATTTATTTTGCAGAAACAAAACAATAAATAAAGAAGAGTGGGATGGGAAACAGGAATGAATGCAATGGATGGGTTTGTGCCATTCATGAATGAACGAGAGTGTTCCATTGCCACTCTTCAAAATGCAGATTTTTTTTTTCTTAAAAAAGAAAAAAGACAAAATTGCCACTCATCACATTGTAAGGAGAGGATTTACCTAATATTTACACCTCTCAAACTGAACCCTGGGAGTGCTTTGTGTGTGTGTGTTTTTTTTTCCCCCTCTTAACCCTGGTTCTCTGCCCAGCTTTGCAACCTGAGTCTAGATCTATCAATCTGAATGGAGCTAGAAGGGAGCTTGGTTTGAACAGACATAAGTACATCAGAATAGACGGAACAGATTCAGACATAATAAGCCTTTGCTTGTGAATTGGCTACATCTGAATGCAAAAAAAAACCTTGGTTTCATCTTTGCTGGTTAGGAATCTATTTTGGGAAAATATGGATTTTTTTCTCTCTGCTGATGGGTTCCTGGTGGGAGCTGACCCTTCCCTTCCTTAGCAAATGAAGTAGTTATACCCTATTCGAAGATGTACAAAGGTATCTTTTTCCTTCCAGGGAGCTACAGAGATTAACAGATTGGCAGAGTTGGAAGGGACCTTGTAGGTCATATAGTCCACCCCCACCCCGTCCAAGCAGGAGACCCTACAAATCTTGATCACCTACAAATCTTGATCAGTTGCATACAAATCTTGATCACCTACAAATCTTGATCACCTACAAATCTCAATCAGTTGCATACAATCCAACGGGGTTGAAAATAAGCCATGATATCTCGCAAGGTGGGATCCTTTAGGAACAGATTTTCCCCCCCAAAAAATAAAAACAGACATTCTCTTGATAAGGATAAGAGTTTTTTGTTTGTTTTTTAAAAAAAACTTGTTGAAGCCCACAGCTGTATGCCCAGCTGAATCCGATGGCTCTGCTAATGTTAATCTTGGTTAGTTTGTGTGTGTATGTGTGTGGTTCATTGAGCCAGCTTGTTTGGTGAGTTGATTGTTCGGTGGCAGTTCAGAAAATGAGTTAATTGTGTGAAGTCAGTCACTGAGCCTCTTGTATAAACATTTCTGGGATAGCAGTGTTGGAGAACCTCCATTTTTTTTTTCCCCTCCACAGCTAAATTAGAGACCAATTTATATAAATCACTGCTGATTTAAATGTCTTGCAGAAGCCGTTGGAGTAAACATGAACCAAGCTGTACTTTGCAGCTGAGGGCAGCTCCTTAGCTTCTGCCTAGTCTGAAGAAAATCAATCTGCATTGAGTGGAAAAAAACAAACAAACCCTCTTTTTATTTTCAGTTCAGGCAATCCAGAAATTCTTTGCATGGTGTCAAAGATTTCCTCTAGGTAGGACATCCTTTGGGTAGAGTGAAAAGGTACAGCGTAGAATAATAGAGTTGGAAGGGACCTTGAAGGTCTTCTAGTCCAGCCCCCCAATACCATTTGAGACACATTGTTATCCAGTCTCTTCTTGAAAGCCTCCAGTGATGGAGCTCCCACAAGTTAGGAAATTTCTCCTTAGTTCTAGAATGTTTCTCTCCTTGAGAAGTTTCCATCCATTGCTTCTTGTCTTGCCTTTTGGAAAATAGTTTGATACCCTTGTCTTTGTAGGAGCCCCTCAAATATTGGAAGACTGCTATCAAAATCACCCCTAGTCCTTCTTTTCAGTAGACTAGACCTTCCCAATTCCTGCAACTCTTCATCATATATTTTAGCCTCCAGTCCCCCAGTCATCTTGGTTGCTCTTCTCTGCACTCTTTCCAGAGTCTTAATGTCTTTTTTATAATCTGGTAACCAAAACTCCACCCTCCCAATTGTTTTGGGAGTTATTCATTGTTGAGTTATTCAATGTTCTCCAGAACATGGCAAGCCTCAAACGCCCGTTTCCTATGATCCAAACCAATCTTACTTAGTTAGAGATCAGCAGTTTGGGTCCGTAAAACAAATACACAAGCCACAAAGAGAGATCAGATGAATGTTCTGCCTGTCAATATAATTGCCAGATTTTTTTATTGGGAGCATTTGTTAAGATAACAAATAACAACAGTTCGCTAGCCACGATTTATCTTCCCAATGGAACGCACTCTTCAATTGTTCTCATGTGCGTGTTGCATCTTTGCACCAATTCATTGCATCTTTCTTCCCCGTTCCCTGTGTTAGAGCTTTACTCGATTGTATTTACTCAGAAAACATGCTGCTGAATTCACTGCCTCTTCCAGCTTCCTCTCTTTGAAGTGCATTCAGGATTGTGGAAATTCCTTCACGCATCTCCTTTTTCTCACCTTGCAATGAGGGCCAGCTATTTCTCGAGCACGGATGGAAATTTCCACCTTCTTCTTCAGTTTAACCATTTGCCAAGATCCTGGCTGAGTTGAGCTTGTCTTTTGGAGGGAAGGTTTGAGAGAATGACCCTCGTTTCTTTCTTTTTTCATGTTTGTCAAGCATGTATGAGAAAAACAAATATAATATGAACCTAACATATAAACATAGAAGTATAAACGGATATAAGTATATACATAATAAATGAGTCCGAATAAATGGAAACAGGAGGACAGGGACCATAGGCATGCTGGTGTGCTTATGCATGCCCCCTTTAAGGACCTCCTAGGAATGGAGTGAGGTCCATGGTAGGCAATGTTAGGTTAAAGTTTTTTTGGGGGGGTTGAGGATGTAACATCAGAGTCAGGGAGTAAGTTCCAGGCATTGACCACTCTGTTGCTGAAGTCGTATTTTCTGCAATCGAGTTTGGAGCAATTTACTTTGAGTTTGTATCTATTGTTGGCCCATGAGTTACTGCGGTTGAAGTTGAAGTAGTCATTGACAGGTAGGACGTTGTAGCAGACAATTTTGTGAACTATGCTTAGGTCGGATCGTGTAGTTCTAAGTTGTCCAGGTCCAAATTTTCAAGCCTAGTGGCATAATAAGGTATTCTATGGCTAGCGGAAAAATGCCGGTAAAATCTCAGCTTTTTCTCGGGAGATACAACTTCACAGAGAAACAGAGGGTTCATTTGAAAAGGGATGCCAAGCCAGACTTTTTTTTTTTTCTTTTCGTCTTTCTGGAAAATGTCTTGACCGGCAATGCTGGGTGAGAAAGGAAAGGGGGGGGGGGGCAGTGACATTCTAAAGTGAAGGCCAATCTATGGTTTCTTCCAAACTACAGACAGATGGCGCCATTTCTCCAGTTATGGCTTAGCTACATTGCATTCTTTCAGAGCTGTGGATATTTAGCAGTGGTTTCCTTCCCTTTGGGAGAATTGCTATAAGAGAATAACAGAATGAGAAAGTTGGGACACTTTGGAGGACTTCTAGTCCAACCCCTTGCTCAAACAGGAGACAGTATACTAGACAAGTGCTTGCCCTGCCTCTTCTTAAAAGCCTCCAGTGATGAAGCATCCACAACTTCTGAAGGCAAGTCGTTCTACTGGTTGATTGTTCTCACTGTTAGGGAGTTTCTCCTTAATTCTAGGTTGCTTCTGTCCTTAATTAGTTTCCATCCATTGTATCTTGTTGTTCCTTTAGGTGCTTTGGAGAATAGCTTGACTTCTCTCTTCTTCCAACCTATATTGGAAGACTGCTGTCATGTTGCCCCTGGTTCTTCTTTTCATTCAATTATATATACACCCAATTCCTGCAACTCTTTTTCCTATCTTTTAGCCTCCAGTCCCTTAATCATCCTTGTTGCTCTTCTCTGCACTCTTTCTACATTGGATCTCCCCAGGGTGAGTTTCCATCCATTGCTGCCCTCATGTGCTTTGGAGAATAGCTTGACTCCCTCTTCTTTATGGCAACTCCTGAGATATTGGCAGACTGCTACCATGTCACCCCTAACCTTCCTTTTCAATAAACTAGACATACCCAGTTCCTGCAATTGCTATTTGTATGTTTTAGCCTCTAGTCCCCTAATCTTCATTGTTGTTGTTCTTTTGCACTCTTTCCTTAAGTCAGGAAGGGCTCTTTTATATTGGAGAAGAGACAATTAAATTCCCCCAGGAATTTCAGCCATATATTAATGTTTGCAACTCTGGCAAACAAGGAGAGCTCCGATGTCAACATCTCAAGAACCCACGGTGAAAGGGATAGAGGGAGAGCCAGGAGACCTGAATTTACTGGAGGATTTGAGGCCAATCGCTGTCTCAGACTGGCCTACCTCACAGGACTGATGTGGAAATATAATGAGGACAGACTCTTCGCACCATAACAAGTTCCCCCTGTGCCATTAGGAAACAAGTGATAAATAATAACAATACAAAAAAAAAAACAGATGATGAACCCTAATGCTGAGACTGGAGGGATTAAATTTTGGAGAATCCATGAGCTTCCTAGCTTCCTTCCTTCCACCCTTCCACCCTTCCTCCCTTCCTCTCCATTAATCTCCTCCTTCCTTCCCTCCATCACTCCCTGTCTCTCTACATCTCTCCCTTCCTTTCCCCTCACCACCCTCTCCATCCTTCTTTCTTTCTGTCCAACCTACTTGCCTTCCTCCTTCTCCTCCTTTTCCTTCTCATCCTTCCTTCCTTCCTTTTATCTCCTTCTTCCTTCCTTCCCTTCTTCCCTCCCTCCTCCCTCCCTTTCCATTTATTTCCATCCTTCTCTCCCTGTCTATATCTTCCCTTCCCTTCCCCTCACCTCCCTCTCCATCCTTCCTTCTTTTGGACCTAGCTACTTACCTTCCTCCTT